>JAANYP010007978.1:0-13246 GCA_020465985.1 Centrapalus pauciflorus | reverse complement strand
GCATAAGGGAGCGGGAGATAGCCAAGCAGAGAGAGGATCCATCCTTTCAGCACCGACGTGCGAGGACTCCCGAGCGGTCCTCAAGAGACCGGAGGCATTCCAGAGACGATTCCAGGGAGCGGCGTTCGGGTCAGAGTTCGAGAGACAGGCGAGATAGAGACAGAGACAGGGACAGGGAGCAGAGGTCGAGTGGACCGAGACGGAGCCAGCGATCAGATAGTCAGAGTCAGAGACAGAGTTCGCGATATACAGGGCAGAGCCAGAGCAGCGTAGGGCAGAGACCTCGAGAGGGAGGCGATAGGGGAGACAGTTCAGCTGGAGATCGGGAGTGCCCGATATGTCACCGTCGCCATAGTGGGCCGTGCGTGCGTAGGTGCTATCGATGCGGTTTGCGTGGGCATGCTGCCGCCACGTGTACCGTTCCAGAGCCATTGTGCTTCCGTTGTGGGAGACTGGGGCACAGAGTACGAGACTGTCCAGAGCCGGGACCAGCGGTGCAGGGTGCGAGTTCTAGTGGGGCCAGAGCAGAGCCGTTGTCATCCAGTCGTCATGATACTAGGGCAAGGGGTCGGGTCTTTCAGGCGACTGCAGAGGAAGCTCGAGATGCTGCTGATATGGTTTCGGGTATGTTTTTCTGAGCCTGCTTTGAGTGTGTGTCAGTGTGGGGTGGGTTGTTGGGCTATGTCTGTGAAAAGGGTATGTGTTCTGTTGCATGTGACTGCTTCATTGTGTCTGTGATTATGTGGCTCAGTGATAGAGGTGTGGAAGGGTTGTGTATGGGTTATATGGGGTTGTTATATCTGGGTATGTGTGTAAGAGTGGGATATATTGTGGTAAGATGGGTTATCAGAGTTCTGGGATTGGGCATTGTGCTATGTTAGTGGATTAATCTTGTGGAGCTATGTGAGTTATATGAGTAATCATTGTGAATGTGTTTGTGATGTGCTAGTGAATTGATCATATTGATAGTGGATTTAAACTCTGGTGTGTGCTATCCATATATATGATATTGCGTTTTATGAGATGCGTTTATCTGTGTGATGAAAAGAGTTGAGAATTTTGTTGTGATAGTGGAGTAGTCTATTGAGAGTGGATTTAATCCCTTGTGAGTTCAACCATGTTTATGAGCTTGCGTTTAGTGATTCGATGGAGATGTCTTCATGTGTCGTGTTAGTAGATAATCTATATAGAGCCATGCGAGAATGTGATGAGAGAGAGTGAAGATTGACGGATTGAGATGATATGTGGATCCGGTGGCTTATGATGTAACGCCACGTGAAGACTCTGTGAATAGAGGATCTATCAGTTGCCGATATGTGAATTAGAGGATTTAATTGAGCTATTAGCGGATTGACTAATTGTGAAGCGAAGATGTGTAATAGTGATGGTTGTGCTAATCAGAGTTCAAATGCGAATTTAACAGAGTTATTAATATTATATCGAGGATTATAAGTGAGGTTTCGGGGATTTAACATAGAGATGTGTATTTGCAAATGGGCTTGCGATAGATTCCGAGGACGGAATCTTTTTAAGAGGGGAGGATTTGTAACATCCCAATTTCGAGATAATTGCGTGTAATTATTTTAGTGGATGTTTAAATAAATATTATAGTGTTGGGCCAATGAGATCCCGAGTAGTGGATTAAACGTGTCGGGTTTGTGAGTTACGTGTCTCCGGGTAATTAAATTAGCGGATTAATTATCTCCTTGAGTTCGTGGAGTTAAATGGGTTAAAAGGATATTAATTGTGAAAATGTGATATCGGGTTTGGGTTAATGGGTTCGGGACCGGCTGAAATAGAGATAAATATATACGTGCTTATCCTCTTCTCTCCTCCTTCATTTGAATGAAAACCCTAAAGTGTGTATGTGTGTGCGTTTGTGAGACTCCAGCAGAAGCAAGCCTCCAAGATCCAATTTGAGAACCAAAATTTCATTCATCCTCTTTTTGATTGTGTTCTTGATCATCAAGGTAAGAGAGCTTTAACCTAGAGGCTTAAATTTGAGTTATATGTTGTGAATTTGTGTAAAGAGGTTCCCAAGTTGTGGGGGACTATTTGTAGTGACTATATATGTTTATTGAGCCTGGAATTGATGGGTAAAGGAGTTTAAAACTCCTTGGCAGACCTGCAAATCGCAGAGCAGGGATGGAGTTCTTCGTGCTGTCGCGACGCGACCCATAGGGGGTTAGCGGCGCGAGCAGTGGCCTGCTGGGGAATTCAGGCTTGAGGTTTTGTAAGAGGGTCTTGGGTCGAATTTGAGTTGGGTTCCTTTGGGATTGCTTCGGGCCAGGTTTGTTTGAGTTTTGGGGCTTGGTTGGGATTTTGGGTTGAGTCTTGGTCGGGTTTCGGGTTCCGTTTGGGATTGTTGGGTCGGGTTTGGATTAAGTTTCCGGGGTTCCGTTGGGTTGTTTTGAGTTCGAGTCGGGTTGCGTTTATTGTGGGTCGGGATATGGTGTTGGTTGGGATAGAGATTAATGTTTTGGGATTTGTGTGATTTCAGGGACGAGTCAGCGAGCCGAGCCGAGTCAGAGATTTCAGGATTAGCGGATTATGTGTTATTAATGTATATGTGAAAGTTTTAAATTATAAGTGATTCCAGTTTATCCTGTGACATGTGCAAGATAGAGTTATTGAGATATTGCCACCTGTGTATTGTATTGACGTGGCATTTCAGGGTTCGGGATGGGTGTTACAGAAGAAAATAAGAAAATGATAATTTTTTGATAAAAAATTAAGTTACAATCAAAACTACTATCTTTTGGAAATTAAATTTGAAAGTACTATCATTTGGGAAATAAATTTGATAATCACTATGGTCTAGGAAATAACTCTCAAATCATATCTCTTATTTTTTTTATTACCTACCCTATATTTCTTTATAATAATTTCTTTTTCTCTCTTACTTTTTCTATCACATTTCCTATTTTTCTTATTTTATAATTACTCATCTGTTATAAAGTGACAAAATTGTGGATGATAACTTTTTCTTCCCTTTTACCAAGTGAAGAAACAACAGCTAACAGTGATTTCAATAAATATGTAATAGTGTGTTTTTGTATATAAATAGAACTTTCGATCATACGAATAGAATGCAGAGAGAAATATATGTAAAAAGCTTTACAAACCTTGGTGATTGAGTGATATCTAAATTCTGTTAATTATAACACGTTATCAGCACGAAGAGCTTTACAACTTAATCAAGAAAACGAAACGAGGTATGTAGTTGTTTAAAATTATAAAATATAATAGAAGATAATTATCAATACGATCATTAAAAGACATCTTATGGACTACTAACATTTATTTATGACTAATAACATCTTATATATGTATACTAACTTTTATTATGTAATCTAACAATCTAACATTTATACTAACATTTTGTTATGTATACTAACTTTTTTTTTTATGCAATCTAAATTTCTAACATTTATCTATGCTTACTAACATTAATTCTGTCACTAACATTTATTTATACGTTGGTTTATTAATGTGTACTAACATTTATTTATGTTTATTAATTTTCTTTACTGATCTGATTCATATTTTATAAATTGTTTTATGCACAAGTAATATTAATAATAAATACTCTAATAATTATTTTACACTAAATAAATTTGTCTTTTTTCATTTTATTTTATAATTTTTCTTTACAACGACTACATAACCATTGCAACGGTAAAAAAATCCGACCGTTTTGATGGCTCGGTTTTCCCTATAAGTACCACAACACTAAACCTCATTATTTCACAAAATCGTTCTTCTTCTTGTTTGAAATTTTGTTTTCTTAACTGGTTGAAGAATGAAGATGCCTCTCTCGTTTTTAATTTTCCTTATTGTAATACTCTCAATACTTTTATACTCTTTGCTACAACTTTCATTCGAAAAGATGTACCATTTTCCAATTATGTTTTCATTTACGATTCTTCCATTGTTATGTGTTGCGATATTGATTGAAATAAATTAAGGCTAATTTATGTTGTTAAATATTTTTTTTTTGATAGTTATAAAATGGCAAACCTTGTTAAGCTTGAATTTGCTGCACTAGACGTTAACAGGATCAACTACATGATGCATCTTGAATCAATGGGAATTTTGGATACTATAAGTGAGAACAATAATTGTTCTTCACAAGAAAAGGCAGAATCAAATGTGTTTCTACGCAAACATATTGATGATTTGTTAAAATTTGAATATTTGAACACAAATGATCCAAGCATTCTCCGGAAATATTTGAAAGAAAGGTTTGATCATCAAATGGAAGTTTTACTTCCAGCTGCCAGAGACGAGTGGAGAAATTTGAGGTTTCAAGACTTTAAAAAGGTTAATGAGTATACCTCAGCTTTGTTCAGGATATGTTCACAGTTAAGATTTTGTGGACAAGTTGTTACTGATGCAGACATGTTGGAGAAAACTTACTCCACGTTTCATGCGTCAAATATTACTCTGCAACAACAATATCGCATGCAGAAATTTACAAGATATTCTGAACTCAATTCAGTCCTCCTTGTTGCTGAACAAAATAAAGAGCTTCTGATGAAAAATCATCAGTCTCGTCCTACAGGATCAGTAGTGTTTCCTGAAGCAAATGCTACGAATAAAAGTGATCCTAAAGATAATACACGTGGACAAGGATGAGGGCGAGGATTTGGCCATGGATGAGGCTGTGGTCATGGCCATAATAAAAACCATAATTATAGGAATAATCATGGCTATGGTTACAACTATAAATATGGAAAAATTCATTCTCGGGGCCGTGGAAGTGGAAGTGGACATGGTTATAACAATGCTCCACGAGATAATAAATCTCAATCACATGGAAAATCCAAGAGCAATGAAGCAAAAACTAATACTTCTCAGGGTACTGAAGATCATTGCTTCAGATGCGGAATAATAGGCCACTGGTCAAGAACTTGTCGAACAACACCACATCTCTGTCAGCTGTATCAAGATTCTCTTAAAGGAAAAGAGAAAGAAGTAAATTTTAATGATCTCCCTAATGATTCGGCACCTGAACTAAATGCTTCAGACTTCTTTGATGATTTAGATATATAATAGTGTGACTATGTTTCATTTTTCTGGATATGTTTTATTTCATCTTATCATGTAATGCACTTCCTAATCTTATAATAATATAACATATTTCTACTTAACAATTTTTATCTTAAATAATCATTAATTTGTTTTTCTTATTTATTTTTAGAAGTTTAAAATGAATTTCATCGAAGAACTGTATGAAACAAACTTTGGAAATATCTGTATACCAGACAGTGGTGCCACACACACAATTCTTAAAACGAAGAAATATTTTTCTGAACTAAAGCCAACTAAAGCAACCATACATACCATTTCAGGTCTTGTAGATCTAATTGAAGGAACTGGAAAGGCCCATTTTATATTACCAAATGGTACAAAGTTTTTAATAGATAATGCTCTATTTTCACCAAAATCTAAAAGAAATTTGTTGAGTTTCAATGACATACACCGGAATGGATATGGTACTCAGACTGTAACAATAGAGAATAAGAAATTTATGCATATAACCAATAAAAACCATGTACTGGAAAAACTGCCAACACTCAATTCTGGTTTGCATTATACATATATAAGTATGGTTGAATCCAACATGGTAGTAAAAGAAAAATATTATGATTCTGGAGTGTTGAGTTTGTGGCATGACAGATTAGGCCATCCAGGAACAACCATGATGGAAAGGATAATTGAAGGTACCAATGGACATCCACTGAAAAGCCTGAAGATCTCTCAAACAGATAACTTGGCTCCATGTACATCTTGTTCTCTTGGAAAACTTATTGTGAAACATTCACCAACTAAAATTGAAAAGGAAAATCCTATGTTTTTTGAAATAATTCAAGGTGATATATGTGGACCTTTCAGATACCTCATGGTTTTAAATAGATGCATCAAGTCAATGGTCTCACGTTACTTTATTATCAACTCGTAATGTGGCATTTGCAAAATTTCTGGCTCAGATCATTAAATTAAGGGCGCATTTTCCTGATTATACCATTAAAAGGGTGAGACTTGATAATGTTGGTGAATTTACGTCTCAAGCTTTTAATGACTATTGCATGTCTGTTGGAATTGGTGTTGAACATCCAGTTGCTCATGTTCATACACAAAATGGTTTAGCTGAATCATTAATTAAACGTTTTCAGCTAATAGCTAGACCATTAATAATGAAAACAAAACTCCCTATTTATGTTTGGGGACATGCAATTTTACATGCTGCATCACTGATTCGTCTAAGACCAAGTGCATATCATAAATTTTCTCATCTACAACTTGCTTTTGGTCAAGAATCAAACATTTTCCATCTTCGAATTTTTGGGTGCGCAGTATATGTTCCTATTGCACCACCACAACGTACAAAAATGGGTCCTCAAAGAAGATTGGGTATATATGTTGGGTATGAAACACCTTCTATTATAAGATATCTTGAACCGCTAACGGTGATGTTTTCATAGCATGTTTTGATGATTGCCACTTTAATGAGACAATTTTCCCAGTATTAGGGGGAGAAAAGAAAAACAAAGAAAAGGATGTTTCATGGTGTGAACCATCATTGATTCATCTTGATCCTCGGACAAAACAATGTGAACTAGAAATTCAGAAAATAATTCATTTGCAAGAAATTGTAAATCAACTGCATGATGCATTTACTGATTCTAAAAGAGTGACTAAATCATATGTGCCAGCAGCTAATGCACCTGCTCGAATCGAAATACAAACGAGAAAATTGATGACAAAGTCACTCAAGAATCAAAGGCACGCGTGAAGCGTGGAAGACCGTTTGGTTCCAAGGATAAGAATCTTAGAAAAAGAAAGAGCTCTGAAAATACAATTGATAATGAGAAATGTGTTCCTGGAGAAACACAAAATAATAAGATCTCCAAAGAAGGAGATTTTGATGATACTAATACAGAGATTGCAATCAATTATGTCCATACAAATATTATATTGAACAGATCTGAAATGAAAGATATTGATGAAAGGTTTTCTTTTGTTGTTGCATATGATATTATTAATGGAAGTGATGATCCAGAACCAAAATCTGTTATTGAATGTCAAAATAGACATGATTGGGATAAATGGAAAGAAGCTATGCAAGCTGAATTAGATTCTTTAAACAAACGAAAGGTTTTTGGATCCATTATCCTCACGCCTGAAGCGGTGAAACCTGTAGGATACAAATGGGTATTCATACGAAAGAGAAATGAGAAAAATGAGATTATAAGATACAAAGCTAGACTTGTGGCTCAAGGTTTTTCTCAACGGCCTAGAATTGATTATGATCAAACGTATTCTCCTGTTATGAATGCAATAACGTTTAGATATTTAATCAGTCTTGCAGTTTCTTTAAATTTAGAATTGCGTCTAATGGATGTTGTTATAGCTTATTTATATGGATCACTAAATAGCGATATTTATATGAAAATCCCTGAAGGATTTAAAATGCCTGAAGCATTAAGCAATAAACCCAAAGAAATGTATTCAATCAAATTACAAAGATCGTTATATGGGTTGAAACAATCTGGACGCATGTGGTATAAGCGGTTGAGTGATTATTTGATATGTAAATGATATACAAATAATCAAATTTGTCCATGCGTATTTATAAAGAAGACAAAGGTTGGATATGTTATTATAGCTGTCTATGTTGATGATCTAAATATCATTGGCACAATAAATGAGATAAAAGAAGTCATTGTGCTACTAAAGAAGGAATTTGAAATGAAAGACCTTGGTAAAACCAAATATTGTCTTGGTTTACAAATAGAGCACATGCATAATGACATACTTGTGCATCAATCAAATTATACGGAGAAGGTCTTAAAACGTTTCAATATGGATAAAGCAAAACCTTTAAGCACACCAATGGTAGTTAGATCACTTAATATTGACAAAGACCCATTTCTTCCTCAAGAAGAAGATGAAGATTTACTCGGTTCAGAAGTGACATATCTCAGTGCAATTGGAGCCCTGATGTATCTTACTAATTGTACAAGACCTGACATTTCTTTTGCAGTAAATTTACTGGCTAGATTTAGTTCAGCCCCCACCAAACGACATTGGGTGAGAATCAAACACATTTTTCGATACCTTCGAGGAACTATTGATTTAGGATTATTTTTATTCAAACAATACAAAAGAAGGTTTGATTGGTTATGTAGATGCAGGTTATTTATCTGATCCCCATAAAGCAATATCTCAAACAGGATACGTATTTTTGAATGGAGGCACTGCAATATCCTGGCGTTCTCAAAAGCAAACACTTGTTACGACATCCTCAAATCATGCTGAAGTTATTGCACTACATGAAGCCAATAGAGAGTGTGTATGGCTGAGATCAATGACACAACTCGTCTTGTCTTCTTGTGGACTTGAGAAAGACAAAAGTCATACATTGATTTATGAAAACAATGCAGCTTGCGTGTCACAAATGAAAGAAGGGTATATCAAAAGTGACGAACCAAACATACCCCTCCAAGATTTTTCTCCTATAAGCAAGATCTTATAAAGGACAATAAAATTGAAATGAAATACGTTCAATCTAGCAATAACTCAGCTGATCTTTTCACGAAGGCTCTTCCCAAAGCGATTTTCAGAAAACCGTTCACAACATTGGAATGCGACATGTACAAAACATGTGATGACTTTCAGATGGAGATATGAGAGGGAGTCAACCAATCGCTGTACTCTTTTTCCCTTGACTAAAGTTTTTTCCCACTGGGTTTTTCTTTAGCAAGATTTTTAATGAGGCAACATTTTGTGGATGAACTCTTACTAAAATTATCATCCAAGGGTGAGTGTTATAAAGTGACAAAATTGTGGATGATAACTTTTTCTTCCCTTTTACCAAGTGAAGAAGCAACAGCTAACAGTGATTTCAATAAATATGTAATAGTGTGTTTTTGTATATAAATAGAACTTTCGATCATACGAATAGAATGCAGAGAGAAATATATGTAAAAAGCTCTACAAGCCTTGGTGATTGAGTGATATCTGAATTCTGTTAATTATAACATCATCTTATTTTTATTAAAACTAAAAGTTTATCATCTAAACAAGTTTTCGCTTTTTATAGAAACCCTTGTTTTTTTTCCGAAAACTATAACCTAAAAACTGAAAGTGAAAAATGACTAGTTTTCGTTAACTAAACGCAACCTTAAATCATAAAACCTGAGATGATTTCCAAGAATCCGAAGTTGGAGTGGGGGGGGGGTGGGAGAATCCCCAATGGGCAGGGAAGTATATCATAAGGTAATAAATGACAATGATAATCATTAATAATGATTGATGTAATATCTCTCTATATATAGTAAAGGAGAACACAAAACGTCACATGATGTCACCACATTCCACCTAATAAAATAAATACATTTTATTACTTTTTAAATAAAATAAAAGAAAAGATAAATACAATCTATTATTATTTATAATATCTATAAACATTAATAAATTATTAATTCTATCTATTATTTAACACTAGTTTATTAACCCATATTCTATATGTGTATATTTGATAAATAATTATTTTTAATTAGATATAATTTAAAATATTGTTATAAAATAAAAATATTTAATAAAATTTTATAAAATAACTTAAAATAAATTATTTTAGGTAAAATTAGGTGTTAAAATTCCAATAATTAAATTAAATTTCCTTTCATTAATAGAAATTATATTACATAGTAGTTAATTTTAGTTTTTTGAATTACTTTTAAAATCAATTAGATGATTAAATTGAGAGAGTTATTGATATGGGTGTATCCAAGGGTGATAATCAATCCAACGTTAATCAAGAAAATGTCATGGATTCGAATCAAGCAATGGTCACCTTACCTGCTATATCACATTTCGGGGAAGTATTTGGTAATCCTAGTTTTTAAAAAGGATTTACATTGCTCCACAAGTTGGCCTAGAGCCTATTCTATCTTATCAGCTTTCAATAACCAGATTACATGCACATGCATAATATGTGTGTGATCGTAGTAGTTTTAGTAAGCTATTTTACTTGGAGAATGAAGCCACAAAAAAAGTTCAGCCACATACAAGTCTGATTTGTTTAAGAGTTACAGCTATCTGTTGCTACCAGAAATGGAAAAGAGACAAAAAGGATGCTGAAAATCTGTTACAAGTACAGATTGTGTCTTCTCTTGCTATTGGTTGACTTTTTTTGTACCTTAAAGACATATCCTTGTATTTCAGCTTTTGGTTTATTTTGTCTTAGAGTATTTCTATAGAAACTCTCTATACAACACAGTTTCCAGCATTGTAATTCTCAGTTTTTGGGATATATGAAACTTAAATAGAGCAGCCTCTATTTTCTATGAAATCTTCATTTCCTTTAGAGATCTTTGATCTTGGTGGATTGGAGTGTTCCATTTTCCTTTAATCTTGGTGGTTTCATTTCCTTTAGAGATTAAAGTAGTGGGTTCCTATCTTTTATTCTGTTTTGTGTTTTCTGGACAACAGCTCCTTTGTTGTTCTTACTTATTGTTCTTCATTTTTTTGTATATTCTTTCTGTCCAACAACTTATAATCTGTCCCATTAAATTCTAAGTTGTCCAGCAGCTGATTTCACATCAATTTTGGTATCAGAGATAGGTTTCCAGCCCTTAAGATGGCTATACCCAGAAATCATACCTATGAAGAAGCTCAAAATGAACATCGAGATCGTCAAATTGAAGCCCTCCAAGAGCAGATGGGTAGAGTACTTTAAATGCTGGAAGAAGGTGTAGTAAGGAGAAATAGAAGACATGTTGACCCAGCAGATCCTCAAGGGATTCTGATGCTTCCTCACAAGTCACAGCCAAGGAGACTTAATAGGAAGCAAAGAGATGATTTGAGAGACATCAAAGTTGACCCACCAGATTTTGAAGGTTCCTTAAACCTTGATGACTATCTTGAATGGGTTCAAACCATCAATAGAATCATCGAGGTTAAAGGTTATGATGACAAAAAGGGCTTAAAGGTGGCTGTGATTAAGCTTAAGAAGTATGCTTCATTGTGGTATGAGAACATGAAGCATGAAAGGCGACTTGAAGGGAAGAAGAAGATCAAGACTTGGTCTAAACTCAAGGAATGCATGAAAAGAAAGTTTGTTCCTCATGCTTATAAGCAAGAGCTTTACATTTAGATGAACAACTTAAAACAAGGCACTAAGGATGTAGTTGACTATGTAAGAGAGTTCGAACAAGTCAAGATTCGTACTAATGTGAAAGAGGCTGAAGAACACATCATTGCAAGATTTATTGGGGGTCTATGTCACATCCTTGTTTTAATCACGCTTGCTTATCCCAGGAATAATAATACTTGCATAAAGCTAAATAAAATATTACAATAAGTCATGCACTACACGTGCTACAAGGTTACAGTACTAAGCTACTAAAACATCACAACACACACAAAAGCAGCTACCCAGAACCCAAGGCACCATAAAGCTATACCACAAGCTGAAAGTGAGCTAAGTCCTCTGGGTTGATCAGAAAATAGACCTAAGCAGAAGGTCCAGCTTGCTCTTTACCTTTTCCTGTAAAACTTGTGAGTAGCAACTGTAAGCTAATGCTTAGTGAGTAAACATATATTCATGAATGCATGTAAAATATGAGGCGAAAGTGCCTATAAAGGCTTGTTATGCTGCTTGCTTGCTTGCTTAATTACCCAGAAAGAATGCTTGCACAATTGAGACATTTCACGCAGAAAGGAGATGCCACCACTAGGGTTTACCGCTGACAGATGATCAATCTGTGATGCGGGGCTAGCTACCCGCATAATGCTTAGGGATAGTGGTGAGCATCAGAATTGCTTGCTTGCTAAGTATAAAGCTTATAAAAATGCATAAAGAAATGCTCAAACAAAGCTTGCTGTATGATATGCAGAACAATAAACAGATAACAGTAAATAATGCACATTAATAGATCAGGTGTAAGATCCGGCTAAGCTGGGTATCGCCTGTACCACAGTGTTCGCCTTCACTCACAACAGTCTATTGAATTCCAAAGAAATCGTATAGAAGCAATTTATGTCTCAATTTCATATAAAACATGTAAACAAGAATAACTGTTACTCACAGTACTGAAAATGCTTTGAAATACTCTGAAATGTTTGCTCGGGCTTATCTACGCTTTATATTGCTTTATAATGCTTGCACTTGTTTATCTAGGCTTAATATATTCTGGCACTGGCTTTGACTCGCAACTGGGCTAAACGACTTATGTATAATATCTGAAGTTTAATATTACAGAACATATGCTAAATTAATAATGCTAGCTCAATATTCCAACATCTATAAACCATAACTTCTAGCTAAACATTTTGCTATTTATTTTGTTAATTTATGCGTTGTCCGTGAATTTTATCAATTAAATTCGAATTTAGGGGAAAGGGTTCGAATTTGAGCATTGTGAAGACCTTCCCTTACGGGGCAGTCCTCAGAGTCTAGGTCCCACATCATGCAACACGATATCAATCATAACTAAGATAGAGTAATTTAAGTTGCGGAATTTCAGATTACAAGTACAAACATTAGGATAAGTTTAATACAATTTTAGTTCAGATTACAATTTTCAAAATAAACTTATAAAGGGTATCAGACTAATCTAATACATGTCATCATACAATCAAATTACATCTACCCAGACCACCACAATTATCATCTGCCAATCAGTACCGAAGGGTTTGTTGAGTAGTGGTCTATAGAATACTTCAATCTTGATCTTGTAAGACCTAAGAACTAGGTCCTGCAGGTGACTTTCCTTTATCTTTTCCTGTAAAATATTAAACAACAACTGGTAAGCAAGGCTTAGTGAGAATATAGATTTTCAGTTTACATGCATTAATCAAGCGGATCATGGGTCAAAGCGTGATATGTCTGGACTGCCGCTACAGCCACTCAATGATTGAGACATAGAACTCAGGGAATCGGATGATGTTCAGCCCACGCTCACGCTTTTAGTGGAAGCTATCCACTCATGCTGGGCTAGCTACCAGCGGTCTTCATGGGGGAACATCGGAATATCAATACAAAGTTCAATAGAACTGGTGACATAGCTAGGTCTAGAACAATAGACCGATAAAGCTAATTATTCTAAGCTGAATCAATATGTCAAATGATGCGATCAATAAAGAAAGCATAGTGATCAAAGTCATGATAGCAATAACATATGAAATGAACTATAAGTACAATGTCATGTGAAATGATAAGTCAAATTAGCTATCA
>JAANYP010007977.1:0-19111 GCA_020465985.1 Centrapalus pauciflorus | reverse complement strand
GGGAAAATGCATTCTGGAACTTGTAATTTGGCAAATCCTACCTGTCACTGCTGCGGAGAAGTTGGACACCTTCGTCCAAGCTGTCCAAAAAGAAATGATCCTTGTTTCCGATGTGGTCTTACCGGTCATTTGGCCAAACTCTGCAAAGCTCCCAAACTTGAGGAAAGCAAAGGGTCAGTGTCGAAGCCCAATGCCGGGGGTGTTTCCTCCCAATCA
Organism: Centrapalus pauciflorus; assembly: GCA_020465985.1. Lineage (NCBI taxonomy): Eukaryota > Viridiplantae > Streptophyta > Magnoliopsida > Asterales > Asteraceae > Centrapalus > Centrapalus pauciflorus. The sequence continues at coordinate 18,895 of JAANYP010007977.1, read as the reverse complement.
AAGAGAGACGACCCACCGCGAGCAAAGGCTCGAGCTTTCCAATTGACTGCCGATGAAGCTAAGGATGCGCCAGATGTCGTCATGGGTACTTTCTTACTGAATTCTTTTCCTGCTAAAGTACTTTTTGATTCCGGTGCTAGTTTATCATTTGTATCTGATTCGTTTGCTAGCAAGCTTACTACCATGCCATCTATGCTATCTGTTCCTTTTGATGTTGAAATAACCGACGGAAAATCCATTAATGTTACTACTGTATATCGAAATTGCTTACTTAAATTAGATCATCATGAGTTTTCTGTTGATTTACTTCCCATGGAAATGAGAGAGTTTGATGTGATTCTCGGGATGGATTGGTTAGCTTCTCATGGAGCAACTATTCTATGTAATAGACGAATAGTTCAATTGATGACTCCTGAAGGTGAAAAGGTGTTTGTATACGGTGAAAGGCGCCATGGAGGTGTGAATGTCATATCAGTTGCTAAAGCCCGACGCTGCCTTAGCAAGGGATGCCCTAGTTATCTAATGGTTGTGGTGGACACAAAGAACGAGCAGCCCCAATTATCCGAAGTACCAGTAGTGCGGGAGTACCCCGATGTGTTTCCAGATGAATTGCCAGGACTACCCCCAGATCGGCAAGTTGAATTTGGGATCGATTTGGTTCCTGGAGCGGCTCCCATAGCCCGTGCTCCGTATCGTCTAGCTCCATCAGAAATGAAGGAAATGTGGACTCAGCTACAAGAATTACTCGACAAGGGATTTATTAGACCAAGCTCTTCACCGTGGGGAGCGCCAGTTTTATTTGTCAAGAAGAAAGACGGGTCACTACGAATGTGTATTGATTACCGGGAGCTTAACAAGGTGACTATTCGTAACAAGTATCCTCTGCCGCGCATAGATGATCTTTTTGATCAATTGCAAGGCGCTTCCTACTTTTCCAAGATTGATCTGAGATCGGGTTACCATCAATTGAAAGTAAGAGAAGAGGATGTGCCGAAAACAGCATTTCGGACCCGGTATGGACATTACGAGTTTCTTGTAATGCCGTTTGGACTCACTAACGCACCAGCCGCATTTATGGATCTTATGAATCGAGTGTGTCGGCCCATGTTAGACAAGTCGGTCATCGTGTTTATAGATGATATTTTGATCTATTCAAAGTCAGAAGCCGAGCATGCTATGCATTTACGCGAAACGTTGGAGACTCTTCGACGAGAACGGCTGTATGCCAAGTTCTCCAAATGTGACTTTTGGTTAAGGAAAGTTCAGTTTCTGGGGCATGTCATTTCTGAAAGTGGAGTATCAGTTGATCCGTCCAAGGTTGAGGCAATCCGAAATTGGGAGCAACCAAAGAATGCATCTGAAGTAAGGAGTTTTCTCGGATTGGCCGGTATTATCGGCGTTTCATTCGCGATTTCTCTAAAATCGCAGTGCCTTTGACCTCCCTCACTAAAAAGAAATCTGCTTTCGTATGGACTGATGAGCAAGAGAAAGCCTTTCAAACTTTAAAGACTTGTTTGGTGAATGCCCCGATCCTTGCTTTGCCTGAAGGCAACGAGGACTTGGTGGTTTATAGTGATGCTTCAGGTTCGGGCCTTGGTTGTGTGCTTATGCAACGGGGAAAAGTTATCGCTTATGCCTCGCGACAACTGAAAGATTATGAGAAGAAGTATCCGGTTCACGATTTGGAGTTGGTGGCGGTGGTTTTTGCCTTAAAATTGTGGCGGCATTATCTGTATGGCACTCGTTGCCAAATCTATACCGACCACAAAAGTCTGAAGTATATCTTTGATCAACCGAATCTTAATATGAGACAGCAGCGAGCAATGGAGTTGATTAAGGATTTTGACTGTGAAATCCTTTACCACCCCGGTAAAGCCAATGTAGTGGCTGATGCCCTTAGTCGAAAGATGTACAGTGATCGAAAAGAAGCTCTTCACTATGTGCTTAATTATGTATCGGTCAGACCGTCAATCGTTGATGACATACGGAGATGGCAAGGTGAAGCATTACAAGTTGGGAATCTTAAAGCCGAACGCCTGGTCGGGCAAGTTCCTTTGCTAACCGATAACTCACTTGGGTTAAAGACTTATAAGGAGCGAATTTGGATTCCGAAGTTAGGCAGACTACGTGAGATTTTGTTGAAAGAAGCACACAATTCCAGATATTCATATCATCCCGGTAGTACCAAAATGTACCGAGACATGAAAGCGGAGTATTGGTGGCCAGGATTGAAGTGTGATGTCGGAGGTTATGTGGAGAAATGTCTGGTATGTTTGCAAGTCAAAGCTGAGCACCAAAAGCCCTATGGTAGTATGCAGCCACTTCCGGTTCCGGAATGGAAGTGGTATCATATTACTATGGATTTTGTTACTAAGTTGCCAAAGACTTTGCGCCAGCATGACAGTATTTGGGTAATAGTCGATCGCCTCACAAAGACAGCTCACTTCATTCCCTTTCGAGAAGACTTATTCTCTGGAGCGGTTAGCTCAAATCTACATTAACGAGATCGTTTCCCGCCACGGCATTCCTAAGTCAATTGTATCAGATCGTGATTCTCGCTTTACTTCTCGTTTTTGGGATAGTTTCCAGCAAGCTTTGGGTACTCGAATTAAAATGAGTACGGCGTATCACCCGCAAACCGATGGTCAAAGTGAGCGCACCATTCAGACTCTTGAAGATCTATTACGGGCATGTATTATTGATTTTGGTGGTTGTTGGGATACTCACCTACCATTGGTTGAGTTTACTTACAATAACAGTTACCATTCATCAATTGGAATGCCTCCTTTTGAAGCATTATATGGTCGGAAGTGTTTGACTCCGACTTGTTGGCAAGAAGCAGGTGAGAAGCCATTGTCCGGACCCGAGATTCTTCAGTTAACCCATGATAAGATCAAGTTAATCCGAGATCGACTTAAAGCAGCTCAAGATCGGCAGAAAGTTTATTCAGATAAGAAGCACAGGCCAATTGACTTTAAAGTAGATGATTATGTGATGTTGAAAGTTTCACCGTGGAAAGGAGTACTTCGTTTTGGAAGGCGGGGAAAATTAAAACCTCGATTCATCGGACCTTTTAAGATTCTAGAGAAAATCGGATCCCAAGCCTACCGTCTGGAGTTGCCAGAAGAGTTAGCGGGGATTCATAATGTATTTCACGTGGGGTATCTACGAAAATGCCTTGTTGAACCAGATTCGGCTGTGCCAATGACTGATGTCCAAATTGACAATAAGCTAAGATACGTGGAGGAACCCGAGTCAATTCAAGATGAGAAGGTGAAGAAGCTCCGAAATAAAGAGATTGAGATGGTTCTTGTCAAATGGAAGCATCACTGTGGTGCACACCTTACATGGGAGACGAAGGTAGAAATGATGGCTAAATACCCGGAGCTGTTTACATCAAAGTGATTCCGTGGGCGGAATCTTCTCAACGGGGGAAGAATTGTAACATCCGTTATTTTAGGTACCCTTTTTATTATTTAAAATTTCCTAAATTAATACTTAATTAAATAGTATCTTTTGAAGTAAATATCTTCTAGGGCTATGAAACAACTAAATAAATAATTGATGTGCTTTAGAGGATTGTACCCTACGATTTCAATTGTTGTAAATGCCTCCAACCATTTTAGGAAGGAAATTGTGACTAAATAGAAGCAAAAAGGTATAACTTAAACCTTGGTGGCCAAGTTAAAAGAGACAATGAAATTAGAGGACTTTATTGCAAAAAAAAAAAAAAAAAAATAAATAAATAAAATCAGATTTTTATATAAGAAAAGACATGATAGGTCTAGAAATTTCATCCTCATTTTATATATATACGCTTTCTCCTCTTCCTCTACCCACGATTTTGGAACTTGCTTTATGCATTCAAGAAGAGTTTCATCACCAAATTGAATCTGTGAAGTCAAAAGAGAAACCATTGGGGTAAGTAGCTTCTTCACTCATCTTCTTTTATGAAGCATCATCTCCTTCTTCATCTTGAGCTTAACTCACCAATGGAAGATTGGGGGTTTAGCAATTAAAAAGAAATATGAGAAACTTGATGATCTAGTATGAAGAAAATAGGTTATAAGCATGCTTAAACATTTTTAACTTGATTTCTAAAGCATCTCATGGTTATGTTGGTATCAAAACCCAAGAACTTAAATGGGAAGTATTGATGATCTAACCTAGACATTTAGAAATCAATAGTTGGATTCAATGATGTTAAAATGGTTTAAAGATGTTTAGAATGTGTATTTGAAGCATATTAGAAAGGATTCAAGTTGTATAAGTTGCATATGAGGAGTATAAGCAAGAATGGGAAAGTGCAGCCATGAAAAACGTCCTGTGTGGGGTTGCAGACCAGTGGTCGCGCCGCGACCCTCCTCTAGTCATGGCGTGACCATCAACCTGAAATGGAAAAGTCGTTTTGAGCATTGGTCGGTTTGGCTTGGGTCTTATACGTGTTTTGCACTTCTAAATTAAGGGTTTAAAGTATTGTAAAGCCAAATTAGGATTAAGGAACTTATAAGTCTTTCAAATGATGTTTGAAGCTTTCTTGAAGGAACCGAAAATGTGTGGTTATGCCACACAAATTGTTGAGTTGGTTGTTTATGCCTTAGAATCACCAATCACATGCTAAAACATGATAATTGATCATTTTAACCATTAAACCGTAATTGAGAGATATTCTAAGGAACATGGACCATGATTACAAGTTCATGAAAATGAATAAAAGCCATGATAAGGAGTTATTCTTGACTTTTAACGTGCTTGATGATTGTATGCTATGTCTAGCTATCTCTTAGCTAACTTCGGCGACCGTTGAAGCTTGGGGCGAGACTTTACTAACTTTTGGCCACATATTGTGTTGGCTTATATTTCAACAGTGAGTGCTAGTGTTAATATGTACTCTTATGACATAACACTTGCTTCCTTCATATGCTTATGTTGTTCATTCTTTGGCATTGTATCTCATTTCTTGTTCATGATATTTATACTTATGCTCTACTTTACTTGACTTATATGGATAGTCTTCACATGTACATGATTATTACATTATTTATGATATAGTACATTACTGTGTGTAATGTACATTATAGCCATACTACTGATAACCTCGGAGTATGATGCCGTACTTCATTGATTGGCGTGAGTACGATGCCGGGTACTGCGGGCCCCGATGATTTTTGGTGCTACACATTCCCTGGATGTACTCATATTGTGTAGTGTTGTCGTGACACTATCAAGAGTCTCCCTCTTGATATGTCCCATCTTCTTTTGATATCTGATATATAATAATGTTATCAATTTGATGATTCACGCCCTGCAGGTTTATTTACCGAATCACTATTGACTGTGGTGCATTATTGACCTAGCACTCACTAAGCATTTTGCTTAACCATTTAGTTGATTTACATTTTCAGGAATAGAAGGTAAAGGGAAGGAGAAGGTTGAATCGAGCAAGGGTTGAAGTAAAGGACTGTGATCGGTAGACTCTTTTGGTACAAATACTTATGTTTTATTTTGGGAAGGGAGTAGATCACCATTTTGTTATATTTCATCATGAATTTATTAGTTAAGCTTGATGAATGGTGATGTATTTTATTCCATTTTGTGTAGTGTACTTGAATATGGTGGTCATAGAATTGTGTATTTTGGGCGATGGTCACATTATGTATTGTTAGATAGATCCATGGGCGTATAAGCGCTTAAACCTTTGATTCGTTTTGGAGAACTTGTAATTGGGGATTTGATATATTTGAAATATATTTTGAAGTTTGTTAGGAACAGGAAATACAGGTTGGTTTATTGACATTACGAATGGGTCATGCCGAATTTTCGTTAGAATTATTATAAAATTTCTATTATTATTATTATTTAGAGTTATGGTGTTACAAGTTTGGTATCAGAGCCCATGGTTTAAGTGAATTGAGTATCTTTGAGGTACTTAGCCTTAAACTAGGTAATGATATTGACCTAAACGCCTAAGCTATGATTAATAGTAATAAGTAAGGAATGATCTTGCCTAGGATGGGGTAGGAAATAGGAAATAAGAAATTTCTATGCTTTTAACCCAATATTCTTATATATCTATTTGTTAGATGGAGAATAATCCTAGTGGGGAAAGCGACCAAGACAACGGTCGAGGACCAGAAAGTGATGATCGTGAAGAATCTTCTGATAATGAAGAATTTAATGCTAGAGAATTACGTCTTCTGGGTAGGATGACAGAGATGTTAGAGGAGCATACTCGCCGTCAAGAAGCTATGATGGCTAGTCACGTAGAGGTAATTCAAGCCACACTTAGTAATAACATGGAAAAAGATGGTGGTAATGATCAAGAGAAAGGCAAGAAAAGATCTAAGCGTGAATCCTCCTCCAAATCAAGTAAGAAGGGTTGTTCGTATAAAGATTTCATGGGATGTAGACCACCTGAATTTCATGGAAGTATTGACCCCGAAAAAGCTCACGATTGGATAAAGGATATTGAAAGATTGTTTTGGGTGACTAAGGTAAATGACGAGAACAAAGTCAAGTATGGATCAAGTCTGTTGAAAAGTGCAGCATTAGTATGGTGGGATGACATTACTGATACTGTTGGAGCTGATCTTATAGAGACCATGACTTGGGAACAATTTAAAACCCGCTTCAACAAGCGATTCTGCCCCGAAGTGTCCGTACAGAAGCTGAAAAGGGAATTTCTCAATCTACATCAAGGGACTCGAAGTGTGGATGAGTATGTTAGGGAGTATAATGCCAAATCACAATTTGCAAGGGAATTGATTTCTGATGATAAACAGAAGGCTTATTATTTCGTCGAGGGCCTTCGTAAGGACATCCGGGAGTTTGTAAAGAATCGTGATGTGCCTTCGTTTGATAAGGCGGTAGAATTTGCATTACTTAGGGAGTATGAAGTATCCCGTGTTGATCCTGATCTGCCACCTCCTAAGAAAGCGAAGAATGAAAATTCTCAAAATGTTAATCGTCCATCTCAGAATTCTTTTAAGTTTCGTATTCCTGCTCAATCTTCATCCATGCCACAAAATCAGTCTCAATCAAGATCTCAAGCCAGATCTTCATCATCCGAATCGCGAAGGCCATGTTCCACTTGCGGGAAAATGCATTCTGGAACTTGTAATTTGGCAAATCCTACCTGTCACTGCTGCGGAGAAGTTGGACACCTTCGTCCAAGCCGTCCAAAAAGAAATGATCCTTGTTTCCGATGTGGTCTTACCGGTCATTTGGCCAAACTCTGCAAAGCTCCCAAACTTGAGGAAAGCAAAGGGTCAGTGTCGAAGCCCAATGCCGGGGGTGTTTCCTCCCAATCAAAGAGAGACGACCCACCGCGAGCAAAGGCTCGAGCTTTCCAATTGACTGCCGGGTGGTGGGCTAGGAGAAAACTATCTTGTTCCGGTGCTCGTAGGCCCACTTTAACCATAGCACTCTCGATCGCCATTTGGAAGTCTCTTAGGCACATTATGATCGATCGGCGGTTCACGCTTCGTACTAGGGCACCTACGGCGGTCATGTGCGTTAGACGTTTTCTGATGCGGTTCTTCAAACTGTTGTGAAGGAACTCAACGTCATCCGCACTTATGAAGTCCAGGTCATATTCGAAGATGTCATCTCCCGTCCCATCTTCTCTTTCCACTTGGTAGGAGGGATAGAAGACTCTGGCTCTTTTGCACATGGTTATTGTTTTGAGCTTTTTAATCTTTGATTTTGACACTTTTGACCTTCTTTCCCGGAGCATCAGTTGGTAGTATTCTACCTGTTCAGCTTTGGAGACATTTGTAAGTTCCATGAGTAGGCGTCTGCTGAAGGATCCAGGCTTCTTTCTGAATACCATCTTGAATCTTTCTTCTAGATATGGATTCTGAAACCGCTCCAGGGGAAATTTCTGCAGGAATTCTTTAAGGCCTTGAACGGGGGGTTCTTCGATTTCGTCCTTTTTAGCTTCAAAAAGCTTTATGATAGTCCCCCGCCGTTCTTGTCGCATTTTTTCCTTCTCTTCCTGAGGCAGTGTTTGAACCTTTCCTTTTGTATAGTGGTCCACCCAGAATAAGTCATCTTTTCTATAAACTCCAGGGCCCTCCGGAGTTTCATCGAAGCAGTCGACCCTTTTTGTTTGGGAGGGACCTGGAAGTTGGGTTTGTTGGACTGGAGGATGGCTTGGGGATCTTGGAGGGCTAAGGATAATGTGGGATTCTTTTAGTGACTGGGGAGCTTGGATGGATGAAAGGATATCTTCTTGATGGGCTCGTGGTGGTGAATTCAGGAAGTCAAAGGAAGAGGATAAAGATTTTTTCGATGGAGATTCAGGTTCAGGCTTAGGAATCACTAAGGGTTCGTTGTCCTCATTATCAGAATCTGAATCAGAGACCAAGATGATTTCAACTTTCTCGTGCGGTTCCTCGAATTCTACCATAGCTGTCATCGGATCCAGTGGAGCTGGACCCTCGACCATTGGCTCGTCTTCTATTGACAGATATTCCTGAGCCTCCTGACTCTTTCCCCCCGACCCCTGAACTTCAGACCCCTCAGCGGTCTCTGCTCCCCCTATATACATGATGGGTTCCTCAAACTGAACCTTTCGCCTCTTCTCCCCCTCATGACAATCAGGGTCGTCCTGATCGTCATGTTTCCTTTTTGGTGCCTCAGCTTGAGGGCGGCACTGAAGTTCTGTTACCGCTGACTCTAGGCGATCCATTCTTGAGTTTAGCTGTTCTTGGACTTGCAGGATAAGACGATTAAGGGCATCTATTTTGTCCGACAGCTCCGATATTTGATGTTGAACTGAATGGGAACCTGGTGGGGGGCCAGCTTCGGAAGCGACACCCTTACCCTTGATTAGTGAGAGTAGGGCGGTGTGACGTTCCTCGGCGGCTTCCCTTTGGGCGTCCAGGTCAGGCCGGGTAATCACGCCGGCAGCACGTAAAGCTGCCGTTAGCATCTCCAGATTGATTGGAGATGGCCGGAAGTGGATGGCGTTGATGGAGCCACTTCCGGTCTTCCTTCCGTCATCTCTGGCTCCTGAATAGGATGCGCAGATCTGGAAGTTTGTGGAGCTGCCACGAAGGCAGCTCTTGGGGATGCCACGGAGGCATCGTGCTGTGTTATGAGGGATGGAATCGTGACAGAATGAAGGGCGGTCACTTGGGGAGGAGCGTGACCTCTTTCAACACCGCCACTCTCCGAATGAGAGGGCGATGGAGTATGTGGTAAAACCCCGTGGAATGAAGTGGTTTCCCTTTGAGGGGAAACCAAGTGGGTGGTGGGGGTGAGTTCGACCGTTGGACGGACGGTCTTATAGAGAGGAGTCCGGCTTATAGGGCTTAGTTCACCCTCAGATTGAATCTCCCTCGCTCTCACGACAGAGACAGTTCTTTCGGAATCTGTCGTCTCACCTCCTGCTTCCTCCCTCACAATCACAGTCTCCCCCTCACCCAAACCCAGAGATTGCTGAACATCCATCCTAACTCCCTCGGGCTCACTCACACTTGGCTCACATTCGGATTGGTTAGTTTCAGACTATCCCGTCTGAGACTCATCCGGATAACTCTCTTTGATGTATGCCCGAACCCGCTCCATGCCCCTTGACCTCATTAGAAGAGAGAGAGGAATTTTCATTACCGGTACTGTCGGGGCCCCCTTTGGCAGAGTTAACTTCTGAATTGCCACTGTGGGGTAAACGTCTGCCTCCGGACGCTCATGAATATCATCGTCTTGGTCCATTGCGAACTGTATGATGAGTTGGAGAAATCTTTGCAGAGGAACATACTTTCTGCCTTTTCTTTGTGCTCCTCTCGACATAGACTCTTCGTAATTCTTCGAATACGAATGCAGCATAGTCCACATGTCGGTCAAAGGCAAAGCCTGTGAACATGGCTAGTACCTCGGCCGACGCTGAATCATGACCTGAATGCTTGGCGGTGAAGCATTTGTTAAGCACATCAAATAGTATCCGCCAGTGGGATTGAAGGTTTTTCGTGCGAAAATCGGATGGTTTAGAAAGAGGGCCGTCATAACCCAGAGTTTGAATCTCGGCTAGGGTTTCAGTGACGGGTGGGCTTGGATCGAAAAATTCACGGGTGGGAAGGTAGAATTCAACGGGTAGATGAAGGATGTGGCGGATGGCAGATACAGTGACTTTGACTGGAACGCAGTCTATTGTGGATGTGAAGTGAGGTTCGGGGTCGGTCACATATTTTAGCCTGTTCCAGAATTGTTGGAGATATATCTGGGGAACAGCTATGGCAGTGGATAGGCGTAGTAGATGGGATGGCGAGGGAGGATGTCGAAAGCTAGGGTTTGGGGTTCTTTGGTGAGGATGGAAACGTCAAGTTGCCAGTTATGTGGAATAAACTCGACAAACTCGGCGCTGGGTAGGATGGATTCTTCTGGGAGTTGAGCGTTGTTATTTGGAATGGGGGGATGGGGTACGGTGAGAATAATTGGGGGTTCCATTATCCTGCAAAGTGTAACAGAGTTAGAATAATAAGACTTGAGATGATAATGCATTGATGTGAAGTCTAGATGAGTGTGAAATAGAAACTGTCTGATCTGTTTAGCATCGGGTCTTTATTAGTAGAATAAAATTCTACTAATAAAGTCCAAAGTCAATCGTTAAGAGACCGATGTTAGATAAGACCTTTCCACTCAAACACTAATCCTAACTCTAATCAATGGTGCACTAAGATGGAAATATTTTTGTGATTTTTGAATTTATATAAAAATGCAGAAATGGAAAAAATGGAAAATTAAAAAAAAATGCTAAGTGGTGGATTTCGGATGGTCCGAATTCGGATGAACAGTGTCACCGAATTCGGATGAGGTGAAAACAGGAACCGAATTCGGATCCGTCCGAAATCAGATGACGCATGAATGATGAGTGGGGGTCCGAATTCGGATGAGGTGAAAACAGGAACCGAATTCGGATGAAGGTCCGAAATGCATGGCATGGAATGAATGAAGGTGGTCCGAATTCGCATGGGTCATGAAACATGATCCGAATTCGGATGCTGACTTAAGTAAATGCATGCAATGATATGGAACTTACTTGATTTCGGATGGTACCCGAATTCGGATGGGAACCGAAGTCGGATATCATCCGAATTCGGATGAACAGTAACAAACTTTCTTAGACTAGATTCAAAGTGTTGAAATGTTTATGCATTACAATGAAGGTCCGAATTCGGATCAACAGTGGTCATCCGAGTTCGGATGGACTGTGGTCCGAATTAGGGTATTGAACTTTGAAAATTGTGAAACTTAGTCTAAGTGGTTGTTAGATTTATTATTTCGATCATAGGAGTTGTTTTGTAATAATTATTGTCTTTGAAGTTTGTCTTGTATTTAATTTCTATGTACTTTGTTTCTATGTAATAGTCTAGGGGCCAAATGTGCCAATGTGTAGACTTAATTAAATGGAGCTATTATAGGCTCCTAGGGTTACTTTTATTCACACGGTTGACAATTTGAAAAGAAATCACAGCCGCCACTTGCATATTCTCTCTAACATTCATATTGTCTTTTCTTCATCATTTCACATTTATTGAGCTTGTTTCTTCATGTGTGTGATAAGAAAATCGTCAAGGTGCTGAAACAATACGAGAATACAATATTACAATTGGTATCAGAGCTCAGAGGGGTGGATTTCAACTGCAATATTCGGATTCTGCTGGGTTTTGAGTGTGTTCTTCGTGTTCTTCATCTCCTGTCGGTTAGATCTTCATTTTCCTTTATTTTTCCGTGTTTCGTGTGTTATAATGGTCATATAAATACCACATTATCATCCTCTACTGATTTTAAGCTCATTTAGTTCCATATCTCTGTTAAAATCATCAAGAATCGACCATTGTTTAAGTTCAAAAATATGGGTTTTAAATCGGTTTTTTAACTTGTTTATGCTGTTTTTTAAGTGTTTTTAGGTTATTTTAAATCACCAAAAGTGTTTAAAATAGTTTATAAATCATTTAGAACTGTTTTTAGGCTTTAAAACTGAAAAAAAATCGAATTCTGCTCAGTTCTGCCTTAGAAATCGTAAAAAAACCTGCTGTATTTCGGATCCTTACTGTAGCATTTCGGACCACCTAGGCACCAATTTCGGACCACCCATCACCCTAATTCGGACCTTATTTCGGACCTTCCTTAGGTGAATTTCGGACCCCTCATAAGCCTATTTCGGACCCCAATTCGGTCCCATCCGAACTTCGGACCATCCGAAGTTCAGATCAGGCTTTCCATCTTTCAATTTGGGACTTGTACTTAAATTTTTCCTATTTCGGACCATACCCATTTCGGTCCATCCGGATTCGGTTCCTATCCACTGTTCATCCGAATTCGGTCAATCCGAATTCGGTGCCTTAGTTCCATCCGAATCCATCTTAATCCGAACTTCGCCCACACCCGTATTACTGTTCATCCGAATTAGGACCCGATCCGAACTACCACCTCATCCGGACCATACTCCATCCGAAACACTGTTCATCCATCCGAAATAACCCCATCCGACAAAAGGGCACGCTGACAAAAGGGCAGAATATCTGATTTATCAAGCCCTCCCCACTGATATTCTGGTCGGTGTAGACAGTAAAATGTCTGCAAAAGAAATGTGGGACGAGCTGGAAGTCCAAATGCTGGGGGCAGATCTCGATGATCGTGCCAAAATCGAGGAGGCGAAGACTAAGTTTACGGAATTCCGCGCCAAAGACGGGGAATCTCTGCAAGCCACATTCACCAGGTTCTGTGCAATCCTTAACGAGTTGAACAAACTACATATCAAGAAGGATCGGGATGATATCAACATCCAATTCTTTTCCGCCTTAGCCCCCGAGTGGCAGCTTGCATGTCGGGCCACGAAAAGAGTCCTGAACATTCCTGAGGTATCCATTAATGTCGTCTTTAAGGAGCTTAAAAAGTATCAAGGGGATGTGGATCAACAAAAGCTGATGGCAAATCAATTGGCCTCTCTTCTGCTATCAGCCAACACAGGGTTGAAACCGAATGATTCACTAGCCTTGATCACCAACACGCAGATTCTGACACCATCCTTTGCTCCTGGTTCTTCATCGTCTCTGTACAGGTATGCTTCTCCTCCGCGTGAGGTCTATGATGAGGAGGAAGCTTCGATACAGGAACAGATAACCTTGTGGACCAACCGTCTCCAACAGCAACGGTTCTCCAACAAGACTAACAACCAACTCCGTTATGACACCGGTCCACGGAGGTACTCAGATGATAGAAGGGATGATCGACGCGATGACTATCGAAGGGATGACTACCGAAGGGATGATAGGGATGATCGCCGATATGACGATAGACGCGACTATCGAGATGATCGCCGTTATGAAAGGCGAGATGATAGGCGTGATGATCGCAGGGATGACAGGCGGGACGATCGAAGGGATGATCGTCGGGATGACCGCAGGGAAGAGAGACGAGAGCCCGAACGAAGGGACAGGAGGCGTGATGACAGCCGCGAGCATCGCCGGCCCGACAAGAGGCCGGCGGAAAGAAGAGAGGAAAGGCCGAGAGTAGATGAGCCGAAGGCCGCAGATGAACGTCTCTGCTACAAATGTGGCAAACCGGGCCACTTTGCTAGGGAATGCAAGAACAATTTCGACAGAGACGTTGCATACTACGAGAGAAAGCTTGAGGCAGCCAAGAACAGAACGGATGCATTAGCCCTCGTCGCCCAGGAAGACTACTGGGATGCTGAAGATTCTGAAGACGAGGATGACAAGGGCAAGAATTGCTACATGGTTGATCGTATAGGGTTGGAGACATGTGCTGATTTCACTGTTGACAATTCAGATCATGCTGCTGAGGGGGAGACACTGAAAAATCCACCAGCATGTCTGATGGCTACAACCAACGATCCCGAATGCTCCACATTCGGTTCTGAGTCCAATGAGGTATATTCCTGTTACATTCCTGCACATGTAAATAAATTATTTGTAGATAATGAATGTACACTGCACACACAAATACTTGAGCTACAAGCTAGATTAAATGCTGAAACTGCAAGGTGTGTACAGGCTGAACATCAAGCACAAACTCTGAAAGAATCATCTGAATTATATCATTCAAAGTGGTTAACTTATCATAATGTTATAAAACAGATGTTAATAGAAAAAGTAGATGTTCAGGATAGAAATATATACCTTGAATCTTGCATGGAAACTCTTTCAAAAGAAAAACTCTCTTTAAAAGAAGAAATTTCTGTTCTTACAAAACAATTAGATGCGGTAAATATGGAAAATATAGACAGTTTAGAAAAATACAAAATGATTGAAGAAGAAAGGATAAGTTTGTACTCAAGAATAAAGACCCTTGACGATGCATTTTTGAAAAGGGGTCAAACAGAACAAACTATCCATTTAAATAAGCCCAAAGAAACTAGGTTTTACCATTCTAAACAAGGAATTGGTTTTAAAAATCCTAAATATTTGGAAAAGGCACAAAATGTTTTACCTGTATTTTATGACATGAATTATATGGGAGCCGGTCTTAAATCTTTCTTTTTTGAGTCATCAAAAGAAGTTTTAAACCAAGAAAATGAGAAACGTGTTGCTCGTAAGGATAAAGAAATTTCTTTTCAATATGAAGAACTTAACGAGAGTTATTCTTCTAGAGTACCCACTTTAGAGGAAGATCTCTTGTCAACTTATTCAGAAGCTGAATTGAAAACTGAAATCGAAAAATCAACTCCTCAACTTTATATTCCTGCAAAAGTTCTTCAACAACAAATCATTGTTTTAGAAAAGGAATTGAAGTCGTCTCAAGAGAAAGCACTTGATCTTCAAGATGCTCTTCTTAAGAGAGAAGAAGAATTGGTAAATCAATCTTTTCAACAATCTGTGGAAGTTACTGTCTACAGAGAAAATTGTGAAATGGTTTCACAAAAATTGAAAGATCTTTCAAAAGAAGAAACACTTTCTCATTTCATAAAAATTCCATGTGTGTCATCAGATAAAGGTAAGGCTAAAGCTGAATCTTCTTCTATCATTGTCAAAGGTGAGTGCTCAAAAGTTTTCAAAAATGAGATTCCTAAAAAGACTCGGGTGAAATCCAAGTCTTTTAAGAAACCCACTCACCACCAAAAAGAAAAGTCTGTCAAGTCTAAATCTTCCATGCTTACTGACTCTAATCGTTTTGTTCCTACAGATCATATAAGAAGAGTGTCCCAAAAACCACCATGCAGGATTTTACAAGTTTTTTTGTGAAGAAGGCTTTAATGCCAAATGAATTTGTTACTAGAGATAGGATGTCTGTAATCTCTAAAGACAATTTATGTAACAATGTGTGTGACAATGTCTGTAATGTTGTACCGAATTCTACTGTTCCGTTAAAGTACTCTTTCAGTGATTTGTTTAATCTATGTCCAACTAAATATAGACGACAGGTTCCTGAAATGAATGCTTTCGTGCCTTATCCTGTTAAACGTATTCGGAAAAAGAAAACAAAAAATAGTGCATCATCGGCCACAAACAAAATTGAGATGTGTCCGTTGCCAAGGCCCAAAACCAAAGCAACGGTCAAAAAGGTCTCAAAAAGACAAAAACCGAAGGCAATTTCAGCGCCTAAGGTTCCAAAACCCAATAAATCCAATCTTCAATGGATTCCAAAGGGTTGTGCATCTGGACCACACACAAATGCTAGTTGGGATTCTAAAACTGTACACGTGCCATATAAATCTGGAAATCCTAACAAAAAGGGACCCATATTGAGGTGGGTACCAAGGTTGTGTGATCTTAATGCAGATGGTTCTTGGTTACTTCTGATCAAGACCCGTGCTTCAAAGAAATGGCTTCTAGTTACCTTAGACTAGGACCCGTTCTTTTGCTTGTCGGTTGTGCTTAAACCGACACGTTTGGCTTCTGTGCACACAGCCCAGGACCCGGTCTTAACTCATCATGTTTTCTGAACATCTCAGTTTAGAACACGGTTTGATTGTGAATTAAAAATGGATGCGTTTGAATGCATATAGTTTTTCATTATATGAATTTATGTGTTTTTCAGACTAAGTCCATTTGGTATATGGATTCGGGTTGCTCGAAGCACATGACTGGAAGAAGAGAATTGCTGTCCAACGTTGTTGAACAGTATTGCGGAACTGTGAAATTCGGGAACAACCATCAAGCTCACATAAAAGGATACGGGGACTTAGTTCTAAATAATCTGGTCATCAAGGACGTTGACTATGTTGAGGGGTTATCACATAATCTTTTTAGCATAGGACAGCTCTGCGACAAAGGACTAGAAGTAACGTTTAGGGCTAAGAATTGCAGTGTTAAGAGCATGGATGGAAAAGAAATCTTAACTGGTTCCCGAAACTCTAACCTTTACACCATTGACGTAGCTAAGCTAATACTGAAGGATAACATTTGCCTATTATCAAAAGCCTCTTCAAAAGACTCTTGGTTGTGGCATCGAAGATTATCCCATTTGAATTTTGATAATATCAACAAGCTGGATGCGAAACAATTGGTCAAAGGACTTCCTGAATTGCGCTACGAAAAGGACCATCTGTGTGGAGCGTGTGAGAAAGGAAAAATGAAACGATCTTCTCACAAACCAAAGCCCGAACCATCAACAAAAAGAGTATTGGAGTTACTTCATATGGATTTATGCGGACCGATGAGAACTCAAAGCATAAATGGAAAACGATATGTGTTGGTTATCGTGGATGATTATTCTCGATATACCTGGGTCAGGTTCTTGCGTTCCAAGGACGAGACAGCTCAAGAAATCATAGATTTTATCAAGAGTGTCGAGACCCAACAGCAGCTGTCAGTGCAATCAATCAGATCAGATAATGGCACGGAGTTCAAGAACTCAGTAGTTGAGGGCTTCCTTCGATCCAAAGGTATTCAGCATCAATACTCTGCTGCTCGAACACCTCAACAAAATGGGGTCGTGGAAAGGCGTAAACCGTACGCTAGTGGAAGCCGCTCGTACAATGCTCACATACTCAAAGCTACCTCCGTTCTTGTGGGCCGAAGCCGTATCAACAGCATGCTATACACAAAATCGCTCCATCATCCATAAGCGCTTTAACAAAACTCCTTACCAACTCTTTTTGAATAAAGTACCATTTATCAAGTACTTACGTGTATTTGGTTGCAGGTGCTATGTGCTGAATGACAAAGACAACCTCGGGAAATTTAACGAAAAGGCGGATGAAGCGATCTTCATTGGATACTCATCCAACTCGAAGGCATATTGCACATTCAATACCCGAACCAGAACAGTCAATGAAAGTGTGCACGTCACATTTGATGAGTTGGCTGAACTGGCACCCGAAGTTGATCAATCAGGACCACGCATTACTCAAATGCCTGGAGACTCTTCCAATAACCCCATTTCTTTTTCTTCTTCTGATTTGGTTAATTTATTTGATCCTTTTTATGTTGAATTTTTTGGTCCTAACGCTAGTGTCTCTAATGTTGTCAATAATGTAGGTGATCCTTCCAGTTCAACTGCGCCACAAAGTTTCTCCGCTCCATCTTCATCAACATACCCTCATCCATCTACATCATCCACCGACATATCCGCAGTTGAATTTACTCCTATAATACCCTCACATATAATACCAACAATTCTTCCTTCACCTGAACACTCGGGAATCGAACCTGAACCAGTGGTACCATCATTTGAAACCATAGACCATGAATCCTCATCCATCCCCACATTAACCACAGAGGTTCCATCCCGAGCACCCTTTCCACGCGAGATCAAATGGACCCGAAGTCACCCAACAGATCAAATCATTGGTGATGTATCAACATGAGTCCAAACTCGTAGGGCATCTGCTAATGAATGCCTCTTCGCATCATTCTTGAGTATGATAGAGCCCGCTCGTGTGGATGAAGCCCTGACAGATCCAGATTGGATAGTTGCAATGCAAGAGGAACTCAACCAGTTTGAACAGCTAAGAGTATGGCGGTTAGTTCCCAAACCAAAAGACCGTACAGTCATCGGAACAAAGTGGATCTTTAAGAACAAACGAAATGAGAACGGCATTGTGATAAGGAATAAAGCAAGACTTGTTGCCAAAGGCTACCGACGACAAGAAGGGATAGATTATGACGAGACCTTCGCTCCAGTTGCACGGATCGAAGCAATCAGAATCTTCTTGGCGTATGCGGCACACAAAGATTTCAAAGTGTACCAAATGGACGTCAAGACTGCCTTTCTAAACGGTGAACTTAACGAGGAGGTGTATGTTGAACAACCACAAGGCTTTGTTGATGCACATAAACCTGACCATGTTTATGTGCTAGATAAGGCCCTCTATGGTTTAAAACAAGCACCTCGAGCATGGTATGATAGTCTTTCAAATTTCCTTATTTCTGCCGGTTTCTATAAAGGTGTGGTGGACACAACTCTGTTCACTAAAAGGGAAGGCCCACATATAATGCTAGTACAAATTTATGTCGACGATACTATATTTGGATCTACTAACAGTAATTTTTTTAAGGATTTTTCAGCCCTAATGGAGTCCAGGTTTGAGATGAGTATGATGGGGGAAATGAACTTTTTCCTCGGATTACAAGTCAAACAACTTGAGGATGGGATTTTTGTGAACCAGTCGAAATATACTCTTGACATTCTCAAGAAGTATAAGTTAGACTCTTGCACGAGTATCGCAACTCCCATGGCCTCCAACTGTAAGTTAGACACCGATCCTTCCGGAAAAAGTGTCGATAATATAACTTACAGAGGAATGATAGGATCCTTACTATACTTGACTGCCAGTAGGCCGGATATAATGTTTTCAACATGTCTTTGTGCTAGATTTCAGGCCGACCCAAAAGAATCACACCTAACTGCGGTAAAACGCATCTTTCGTTATCTTAAGGGTACACCCGAACTTGGTCTATGGTATCCAAAGGGAACCGATTTCGAT
>JAANYP010007976.1:0-43797 GCA_020465985.1 Centrapalus pauciflorus | reverse complement strand
TTCCATCACTCCACTATATCCGACATTGTTCGCTCACGGCTAACAACTATGGATCAAGTGATTTGGAGGAACTATAAGCATTGAACAAAACGATTTAAGGTAAATGCATCCCCCAAATTGCAACTTTGCGGTTTTGATCGGGTTTGTGCAATCTGAAATAAGGATTTGGATCTAGATGTAATGCCTGGGTATAATTATGATGGCTTTGTTGAAATCGAGCCTATAGTTCTAGTTACCCCCATTTCAGCAACTCCGATTCCCAAGTTAAGTTGATTTTTGATTAGTGGTGTTTTTAGTGCGTTGTGTTCCACGTAGTGACTGTGAACATTGGACATAACACTGGGATTTTGGTACACATAGGACATGTTTATATAGTTGATATCGGTATATAAGTCACATTTGGCCATTTAATATTAGACTCAGAAACACGTAACATGCCAAACAAAAATCAAAACTCTGGAAAACTGGAAAATTTCTTAAGTTGAACTCGTGATTGATGATCTCCATTCCGCATTGTCATCGTCCAGTTCCGATTCAGTCGTAATTAGGGACACATTAGTAATTTCGGGCCATCACCCATTCGGATCCCGTCCACTTTGGATACCATTCCATTTCGGCACACAATGACTTCGGGACAACCTACCCCCATTCGGACCAAAACACCCACTTCGGACCATCGGATTTCGGACCATCGATGGCTGTGGTCGAATTCATATTCGCTTTCATTACATTTAAGATACAAGTTTTTAGACAATTACTGACCATCAATCACTATTACACTTACATTACAGATCCTTGTGGGTTATCAAACACACATTGATTAGGATCAAGTCAAACAATACCCATCACCACTGCTGTGACGTGAAGTTATCATTCGAAACATTTATTTTTTTGTTTTTACATTTGTTGTTACATTCAATGGCATGTTCACATTGCATATACTTCATTTGGCACCATGATACAATGATTCTTTGTTGATTATGATTCATCCACTGACTGCCAAGTAACACACATGTAGCTTGCGTTATTGCTAAAGTGCATCTATTTACATTCAGCTTGCACTGCGATGCTAACTTCCCTCATCTGCTGTGACCTGGCCTCGGGGCTGCCAACGCCCGGCACTGTCGTGCGATGATCATCCCACCGTATCCCTACAGGTTCGGCACATCCCCGATCAGCATATTGCATCGCCACCCATGCTTGCACTGCATGGGTTTCACATTACACCGATGCTTACATGCGATCTTCCACATACATGGGGACTTACACTTGCCCATGGTCAGATGCTTGTCAGACCTATTGTTGTTTCCTATCTGTATTCACTCCGCCTTTCGCTTTACTATTGCCTCCCTGACCGGCACCACGGCGACGCGGTAGGGGACTCTCTACGCAATCAAATTCTTATCTTCGGTTTGCTCCTTTAGAGCTCCCTTGTCCCCCTGGGCCGCGTCGCTTTTGGGTTGGGCCTTGTGTTACTATTCCCCCCTTCTTGCTTCGTGCCTCGCCTGCCTTCCCCCTCTTCGACCTTTCTTTCTCCCTTGCTTCTTGTGTCTTTGTTCCTCTCTCTTCCGTCCTCCCTTCCCTCTTCTGCCCTCCTTGGGTTGTTGTCGCTCCTTGTGCTGGCTCCCTTCTATCATTCATCCTTGCTGCCGCTCCCATCCCCTTTGGACCGCTGTGCCCAAAGCTTTTTCGCCGGTTATGCCGTCCCCGTTGCGGCTGCGTGCTTCTGCGCGCGAGTTGCCCTTCTTCTGTGTTTAGGTGTGTGTGGCAGGATGGCCTGTTTATCCCTCAGCTGCGCTGCAGTCTGTCTCCGCTGCGTTCTGGCGCCATTCGGGCCATGCGCCGGCCCCCAGTGCCTGTCCACTTCCGTCCTCGCTTCCACCGTGCATCACACTCTCGCCCCGGGGATCCTGCTACGCTTGGTGGGTTTTTAGAGAGAGAAAGTGAGAGAGAGTCGAGAGAGTTAGAGAGAGAAGGAGATGGTGAAAAATGAAGGGGTTTTCTCTTTTTATGTCTATTTTTGACCCATTTGCATAACTCACCCCTCAACTTCGTATTTTCTCATTTAACAAATATTATGATCAAAGTAACTTAAATTGACATAATAATTCATTAACACAACCATTAAGTCCAAATAATTGTAAATTACACATAATTGAAAATTGGGATGTTACAGCATGGGCGCCACCACGCCTATACTTCGTCCGCGAAGTCATGCTGCGCTAAACAAACTTGGGTACTTAGTCTTCATGTCTTCTTCCGAATCCCAAGTGTGATTAGCTCCCCGATGATGCTTCCATTTGACCAGCACCATCCTGATCTCTTTGTTCCGTAGCTTTTTGACTTTTATCTCCAAAATGCACTCCGGTTCATCAACGAACCTTAGCCGTTCGTCAATCTTAATGTCCGAATGATCAGTCCATGGTTCCCTTTCGGGCACCAGACTCTTCCTTAAGTACCCAACGTGAAATACCGGGTGAACACCTGATAATTCTTCCGGCAAGTCCAAATGATAGGACTGATTCCCAACTCTTTCTAGTATTTTGAAGGGTCCTATGAATCGAGGCGATAGCTTTCCTCGCTTTACGAATCTTGTAACTCCCTTCATCGTGGAAACCTTCAAGTAGACCCAATCATCTTTTTGAAATTCTATCGCTTTGTGTCGGCGATCATGATAGTTCTTTTGTCGATCTTGTGCCGTTTTCATGTACTGGCGTATGAGTTGGATCTTTTCATTTGTTTCTTGTAGCAAAGCAGGACCGGCTATTGGAGTTTCTCCTGTTTCCCTCCAACAGGTTGGAGTCCTACATTTTCTTCCGTATAGAGACTCGAACGGTGCCATCTTGATAGTGGAATGGTAACTATTGTTGTAGGAGAATTCAACCAATGGAAGGTGATCGTCCCAGTTACCACCCAAATCCATGACACACGCTCTGAGCATGTCTTCTAGAGTTAGGATTGTTCTTTCACCTTGCCCATCAGATTGAGGTCTATAGGCAGTACTCATTGCGATACGAGTACCAAGACCGTTTTGCAGAGCAGTCCAGAAATTAGAAGTGAATCTACTATCTCGGTCGGAGACAATAGACTTAGGCACACCATGCCTAATAACGATTTCGTTTACGTAGATTTGGGCAAGTCGGTCCAGTGAGTAGGTTTCTCGGATTGGTATGAAGTGAGCAGATTTGGTTAATCGGTCAACAATGACCCAAATGGCGTCATGTTGACGACGAGTCTTAGGTAGCTTGGTTACGGAATCCATGGTAATATGGTCCCACTTCCATTCTGGGATAGGAAGAGGTTGCATACTACCATAGGGTTGTTGGTGCTCGGCTTTGACTAGACGACACGTTCTGCACCTTTCAACATACTGACCGACATCTCTTTTCAATCCTGGCCACCAGAAGTCGGCTTTCAAGTCGTTGTACATTTTTGTGCTGCCAGGATGAATTGAGAATTTAGATTGATGAGCCTCCTCGAGAATTACATCTCTCATGTTCCCGAACTTGGGAACCCACATTCTGCTATACACACCCTTTAGTCCAGTTCCATCATCTTGCATTAATGGCAACTGAATTCTGATATCTTCGTCTTTAACATTCCCTTCTTTTAGGGCCTGTAACTGAGCAGCCCTAACATCATCTATAATAGTTGAGGTCAAAATTGTAGAAGTCAAGGCATAGCAATATGCCTTGCAGTATGCTTTTCGACTTAGAGCATCGGCAACTACGTTGGCCTTCCCTGGATGATAGAGAATCTCACAGTCGTAATCTTTTATCAGCTCCATTGACCTTCTTTGCCTCATATTCAAGTCCTTCTGACTGAATATGTATTCAAACTCTTGTGGTCGGTGAAGAGCTGACACTTGGTTCCGTACAAATAATGTCTCCATAACTTGAGAGCGAAAGTCACAGCAGTCAGCTCTAGATCATGGGTAGAGTAATCTTTCTCATGTGGTTTGAGCTATCTGGAAGCGTATGCTATGACGTTTCCTCTTTGCATCAGAATAGAGCCTAAACCCGTGCCTGATGCATCTGTATAGACAACAAAGTCTTCGTTCCCTTCAGGCAGGGCTAACACCAGTGCTTCACTTAGCAATTTCTTCAATTCGTCAAAGGCTACTTGCTGTTCTTCTTTCCAAAAGAAAGTAGCATTCTTGCGAGTAAGCTTTGTTAGCGGAACGGCGATCTTTGAGAAATCTTTGATGAATCGGCGGTAGTAACCAGCCAATCCCAGAAAACTCCGAATCTCTTAGGCGTTGCGGGGTGATTCCCAGTTCTGGATAGCTTCGATCTTTGCAGGATCAACAGCAATCCCAGCACCAGATATCACGTGCCCCAAGAATTGGATCTGAATTGATTGTTTAAGAGGTACAAGTTAATAAAAAAATTTATGTTTGAGTATAAGGATCATGAAATTGTTTCAAACGTTGAGACATACCTGCCTCAACCAGAACTCACACTTCGAGAATTTGGCATAAAGTCGCTCTTTGCGTAGCAACTCTAATAATTCTCTCATATGTCTGTATGATCCTCTTCGGTTTTTGAATAAATGAGAATGTCATCGATGAACACGATGACCGATTTATCGAGCATTGGCCGGCAGACTCGATTCATGAGATCCATGAAAGCGGCCGGCGCATTAGTAAGACCGAACGGCATTACCAGAAACTCGTAGTGTCCGTAACGAGTTCTGAAAGCCGTCTTTGGAATGTCATCAGGGTGTACTTTGAGTTGGTGATAACCCGAACGAAGATCAATCTTCGAGAAGTAGCTTGCGGCTTGTAACTGGTCGAAGAGATCATCAATCCGGGGCAATGGATACTTGTTCTTGATTGTGACTTTGTTGAGTTCCCGGTAGTCGATGCACATACGTAATGTGCCATCCTTCTTCTTGACGAACAGAACAGGAGCACCCCAAGGAGATGAACTTGGGCGGATAAAGCCTTTGTCAAGTAGCTCCTGTAACTGCTTCATCATTTCCTGCATTTCTACAGGAGCTAAACGGTACGGAGCCTTTGCTATTGGAGCAGCTCCAGGAATGAGGTCAATGCGGAATTCCACTTGGCGATCAGGTGGCAATCCTGAGATATCTTCTGGAAAGACATCTGGAAATTCAGAAACAACGGGAACGGTAGAAGGAGATTGAACTTCAGCCTTTGCATCGACAGCGTAGGCTAAGTAAGCTGAACAACCCTTGGCAACGTGCTTTCGGGCTTTTGCAATTGAAATAAGGCATAAGTCGCCTTTGTGTCTATCACCATAAATGCATATGTCTCGGCCCTCGGGAGTGGTAATCTTGATCATTCTTTTCTTTTATTCTCCTTTTTGACTTATTTGCACAATATACCCCTTGATCGGTTAGAAGACCCAGTGTCTTGTCTTTCCTCTTGATCGTCCTGTTGTTGTTCCTTGTTCTTTCGCTTATCGGCCTTTCGTTTTGCCTCAGCAAATGACTGAGCCTGCTCAGCCATTCGTTTGGATTGTAGCTCATTGTTTTGTTCCATGAGAGCTTGCATCATCTGGAACATTTGCTGAGGAGTCATATCGTCTCCTGACATGTTCTGAAATATAACAACTTATATTTAGAACATTTATTTGTAAGTCCTAAGTGTACAGTTACCCTTTGTGTGTCCCCGTGTGCATCAATCCTATCTTAGTTCAGATCATTACTTAGAAGTTCATTCTAGTATCATAACCTAAGTTTGAGTCCAAGTCCTTGCGGACACTTGAAACCTCAATCTAATGCTCTGATACCAAACTGAGACGTCCTCATGAATTAATGATATAATTGTAGCAATCACCAGGATCGACAAACAACCCAATGAGTATCATAATAATTGAAATTGAGTACTTAAGATAGAGTTAAGCAAATCCACACTAAAGCAATGAAAGTAAATGTCTACAGTGTTTAAGTCTAGCTATTACATCATCATAATTGTTTTAATAGTAACAGATTCCCAGCCCCAAAGCTACATCGTCCATGTACCAATTAGCTTCTAAGGTCACCGAGATAAGAATTTGATTGCTTAAGATGAAGGTCCCGCTACACTCTTGCCTTTGCCTGTAAACAATGTGAGTCAATAGTAAGCTAAATGCTTAGTGAGATAACAGATTATGCAAACAACAAATATTTCATTACAAGCAATGCTTAACCATGGGCAGTGTAAGCCCCATGTATGTGAATATCGGCAGTGTAAGCCTCAGTGTATGTGAAAACCATGCAGTGCAAGCATGGGTTGGCAGTTCAATATGCTGATCGGGGATGTGCCGAACCTGATGGGATACGAGTGGGATGATCAGTCCCCGACAGTGGCCTGCTGTCATCCCCAGTCCAGGTCGCATCAGATTATGAAGTAATGATCATGCAGTGCAAGCATGATGTAAATAGATGCACTTTCAAATGAACGCAAGCTACATGTGTGTTACATGTCAAGTACGAGTGTGCGTCATAACAACAAATCATTTCATGAGTGCCAAATGAAGTATATGAACAATGTGAACATGCCATTGAATGTATAAACATGAATGTAAAAACAATTAATGTTCGAATGATAATCTGCAACTCACAGTAATTGGTATTGTGTGACTTGATCCTGAATCAATGTGTGTTTTGATAACACCACAATGATCTGTAATGTAAGTGTAATAGTGATGTAATGTCAGTAATTGCTTAAAACTTGTATTCTATAATTTAATTGAAATTCTAATTGAATTCGGACGACATCCGAATTCGGATGGTCCGAATTGGGTGTTGGTCCGAAATGGGGTAGTTGTCCGAAGTCATTGTGGTCCGAATTGGAATGGGGATCCGAATTGGGATGGGATCCGAAATGGGGTGATGGTCCGAAATTACTATGTGTCCGAATTACAACTGATCCGAACTGGGACGATGATCCGAATTCGGATGGATCATCAATCCGAGTTCATACTTAGAAAATTTTCCAGATTTTCCAGATTTTGCATTTTTTTTTGGCCATTTTACATGTTTCTGAGTCTAATATTGCAAATGTGAACTTATATACACTATATCAACTTATAACATGTCATATTGTACCAAAATAACCCATTTATGTCCAATTTTCAGCATGTCTCGATGAACACACACACTAAAACACACACTAATTTCAGAAATCATACTTAGACTTTGAATCTGATTCTGAAATTTTGTACACTATAACATATATGCTCGATTTCAACAAATCCATCATAATATATAACATGCATTAACATCTTGAATCAAAATCCTATGATTCAGATTTCACAAAAACCGAACCAAAAACCATCAAATTTGCAAGTTTGGAAGAATGTTACCTTAAATCGTTTGTTGCAATGCTTATAGTTCCTTCCAAATCACTTGAATCCAGAATTTTAGCACTTGAATCTAACAATTTTCGGATTATTGGATGATGAATTGGTGGGTTTTTATAGAGAGAAAGAGAGAGAGAGTCGAGAGAGTTAGAGAGAGAAGGAGATGGTGAAAAATGAAGGGGTTTTCTCTTTTTATGTCTATTTTTGACCTATTTGCATAACTCACCCCTCAACTTCGTATTTTCTCATTTAACTAATATTATGATCAAAGTAACTTAAATTGACATAATAATTCATTAACACAACCATTAAGTCCAAATAATTGTAAATTACACATAATTGAAAATTGGGATGTTACATGATGACCCGAAAATGATGTCATCAACGTACACTTGTACCAAGATAAAATCTTCTACCTTTTTCTTTAGGAACAATGTACGATCAATTCTCCCTCTTTCAAACCCGTTGTCAAAAAGCTGGGTTGATAGCGTCTCACACCAGAGCCTAATCTAGACGATACACTCTGTCCGGATACTTTGGATCTTTAAACCCGGGCGGTTGTTCGACGTACACCAGTTCCTTCACCTTGCCATACAGGAATGCACTCTTTACATCCAACTAATAGACTTTAAATCTTTTGAAGGATGCAAAGGCCAGATACAGACGAATTGCCTCGAGCCTTGCCACTGGTGCAAACACGTCATTGTAATCGATTCCCTCTTCTTGGTTTAATCCTTTTACTACAAGTCTTGCCTTGTTGCGAGTGACAATACCCCGATCATCTCTCTTACACTTAAAAACCCATCTGGTTCCTATTGCAACTTCTCCTCGAGGTAGTGGCACTAACTCCCACACTTCCAGCTTCCTGAATTGTGACAGTTCTTCTTGCATGGCTTCAACCCAAGAGTTGTCTTTCAGTGCCATTTGCACATTCTTTGGCTCTACTTGCGAGATGAAACACGAATAAAGACAAGTGTGAAAAGCCTCGAAGTCACTAATCATCGACAACAACACTGTGTTGTTATTCAAACTACTCCTAGTTCTCACACCAGATTGCGGATTTCCTATGATGCTCTCAACCGGATGATCCTTGTTTATCCTCGATGTTTCAATGTCATCGACCCTAAGATTATCTCTTAAGTTTGATCCTATCTCACCTAACAGGGGAACGACCTCAGACGGTACATTTTCTTCCTCATGGTCAATGTCTTCCGAATTTGAAGTACTAGTCTGATTCTCGTTTGTAGGTATTTCAGAATCATTCTCTACTGGAGACCCATCTTATGTCGTTGTAGGCTCAGAAGTTGATGGAATGCTCGTCTTTGGAAAACCTTGACTGTCGTCATTCAGATTTAATGACGATAAGCCATTTCAATTGTACCTGCATTTCCATCCAAACGAATGTTAAATGATTCAAACAATGAGTAATAATCAAATATCCATTCCGGACCAGTTTGGGGTTCATGTGTATAATTTGATACGTCAATGTTATAAACAATTTCTACCATTCCTTTTGTTTTGTTAAAAACCCTTTTATTTGGTGAGTTAGGCACATAACCTAGGAAGTATCCTTCGTCAGCCTTTTCACCAACCTTAGGTTGATGTTTTGTTTTCAATAATGTACACGGTACCCCAAACGATTCGAAGCTAGTTAAATTTGGTGGTCTTTTAATCAGAACATCATAACAGGTTTTGTTCAGTGATTTGACAGTAAGGACCCAATTTAAAACGTGACATGCGGTATTCACGGCCTCCCCACAAAACATGGTAGGAAGCTTTGAATCCGAGAGCATGGTCCTTGCTGCCTCAATCAAAGTCCTGTTTTTCCGTTCTGCCACCCCATTTTGTTGTGGCTCATATGGTGCACTAAATTGATGCACTATGCCTTTAGATAGGCAATATACACCAATTACTGTGTTTTTAAACTCTGTTCCATTATCACTCCTGATACGTTTTACTCTCGTCCCGTATGAGTTTTCGACTTGGTCTAAGAACCCAATCAACTTTGCAGCTGTTTCGTCCTTCGTACCTAAAAAGAAAATCGGGAGTACTCATCAGTGATAACTAAACAGTACCAACTACCACCTATACTCCTTTTGTTGATAGGTCCGAATAGGTCCATATGCAACAAATCGAAAGTGGAAGCTATCGAGTTCTGAGTCTTTGACTTGTGTGATTTCTTGTGTTGTTTGCCTTTCTTGCACGGTACACACTTGTCGTGAAACTTAAAACTCTTCATTGGGACACCTTGCACCAGACCATGTTTAGTGATGTAGTTCATTTTCCTTAGGTGAAAGTGTGCCACGCGTCTGTGCCATAAGATGGATTCGGACTCTGAAGCTCTAGACAAAAGACATATTGTTCCCATCAAAGAATCTGAAATGTTCATGTCCAGCATGTACAAGTCATTCTTCCTTGGGGCTCTCATCATATTCCACTCTTCAGGTATTTTGAATCCCGGCTTCAGCACTAACGCTTCAGTATCAGTAAAAAGGACTGAATTCTTCTTATCACAGATCTGAGAGACACTAATGAGATTGTGTGCAAGTCTATCAACGTGATATACTTGATCAAGTGTGATAGTCCCATTAGTGATCACTCCTGTTCCAGTGATATTTCCTCCCTTGTTCCCAGCGAATGATACGAATCCCTTGTTCCCTCCCTTGAAGTCTGTGAGCAGACTTCTTTCCCCAGTCATGTGCCTAGAGCAACCACTGTAAACGAACCACTTGTTGTTGAGACCTGTAGTTAGCTCCTGCACATGAAAGAAAACAAGTTAGTTATCACGGGGAACCGAAGTCATGACTGACTTGGTAATACCGTTCTCATCCACATACGTGAACTCCTTCAAATACCCATTTCTCCTTTATGATGACTTGGGTGTTTGATTGAGAACCTATTGTGGTTCTGAATGATTTAAATTCACTCTTGGCCTTTGGGTAGGCATTTGCTGTTGAGCCCTCGATTAATTTCTATTATAGGGCATTTTCAGATATCCCTGGACTCTACCTGGTCTCTGATGTCTTTGAGGAGTGTGAGACCTAACAGGAGTGTAAGCTCTTCTAGGTGTTGTACTCCTATAAGATTGTTGAGGTCCTGACCTAGACTGATTAGGGACTCTATTCGGGGAATTAGTCCTAACCATTACATTTGGTCTAACCGATACAGGTACTTGTTTAACAGCAGTCTTTGGTGTGGCATTCACAATTTTCTCAGTGTTTTGAGAACCACTTGTGCAACCTACACTTGATGAGGCTTTATGTTGTTCAGACTTTCCAGTAATAGGTGTAGACTCTACCTTCTTATATGGACAGCTAGACGCAACATGTCCCCTTTCATGACATCTAAAACAAGACATTTTATCAATTGACTTCTTATGAAAGTGCCCTTTGACTTTGGTGTCTCACTAGTGTCAGTTTCTTTCTTCTCAACTACCGTGACTACTTCCGTTTTCTGATTATGAACTTCAGGTTTAGCTTCTCCTAAAATTCTGTCACTTGAAGACTGCACAAACTTGACTTTCTTAATCGTACCATTATTATTAGTCACCTTATTTGATACATCCTTATCCGATTCGGATATAGTTTCAGTTGCTACCTCTGACTTAACTGGTTTATCAGTTTTATCCTGAGGTTGAGGCACATAATTATCAGGTGGAGGACTTTCTTGATAACCTAAACCTACAGGTTTCTTAGATTGACGTTGAGCATCTAAGATTTTCCCTAGATTTAATGAAGAGTTCCTAAACTTTTCTAACTTACTATTTACCTCTGCAACTTTAACTCTGGATTCAGCTAGTTCGACCTCCTTAATCGTAAGTTCTTTGGTTAAAGCCTCAACATGCTCATACATCAGTTCTATCCTGACACATTGCTCACTTAATTTGTCTTTTAGAACAACAACATCTTGAGCATCTTCTTTCAGCTTATTCCTAAGATCTTCTTTAAATCTAGGAGACTAGCATTATCTGATTTTAAGGATTCTATTTGAGAAGTTAAACTGTTATGTGTTTCTAGAACTAAATTCAATCTATCATTGGAAGTAGCACAAAAAACACATAAATCACGGAATGTAGAAAAGTTCAGAATTACCTCTTTGTGATCCGATTCTACATTCGCCATTTGTGCGGCAAACTCAAGAATGGTCTGATTGTCTGACTTTTCCACCAACACTGGACTTGTATCACTCTGTTCATTGTCCTCTGTGACTTCCTCTGCTCCATCATCCCTAGTCTCAGTCATTTCAGCCATGAAGTATCTAGCATTAGACTCAGGATGTGAACTCCAATCATACGTCCCATCAAGCTGTCTGTCCGATGATACGTTTGTTAACAGACCCGCGATGTTCGATTGATTACCCGAACTACGAGATTCATATCTTCCCTGTGATTGCATTTGGTAGTTTTCAACTTTGGGTCGTTGACACTCTCGAGCAAAATGTCCTAATCCCTGGCAGTTATAGCACTTAACCTTGGATTTGTTGAACCCAATTTTATTGTTGCTAACGTTCAGATTTCTGCCTGTTCGTTTTATGAACCTTTTGACCCTCTGAGTCACCATGGCCAGTTGCCATTGAAGATCCATTTCTTCCAGATCATCATGATCCACCTGATCATAGTCCTCTTCCCATAACGCAGGATCGTTGATTTTTCCTTGTACACAATTTCCATACGCTGCAACAAACGAAGCCAAAAGATTCAGATGAGTTTCGGCTGATTGTGCAATCATAAAAATCTTTATGTACTGTTGAGAAGTAGATGCTGAGTGAGTCGGTTTGTCTTCCGGTTTATAATACCCTAAGAAAGCCCGACTGCTTGTGTCTTGTAATCCTGCTGGAATAGACGCTTCACCCGTGAAGAAAGCTGTAGTTGTTTTCAGTTCACTCGCGACCGAAGGGTTTGACTTTCAAAATACATCTCCGGATATTGGACTTGATCATATTCCCTCTCTTTCTTATGTAACTGAAAGTTGTAAGCCCTCAGCGTACCAATAACTCCCTCGAGTGTAAGAGTTTCGAATTTCTCTTCATCATGCTTTATAAGCGCTGTGTACATTTCCCACTTCGCCAGGTAAACATCAAGAAGTTTCTCTATATTCTCAATTTCACGATACTCAACATCGTGATTATCCTACTCTGTCAACAGATGGTAGAACCTTGTAATCGTCTCATCCATCTTTTCGTTTTTCAATGCTTTGAAAATTGCGAACTGCTGTTTCAGCATCTCGGTCCTTCCTTTTGAACCCTCGGATTTCCCTCGCACCGTTTCTCGAGAGCATCCCATAGCTCTTTAGCTGTACGATGATTCCTGAAGGTGTGTAAAATCTCCTGAGGTAGTGCCATGCGAATGATTGAAAATGCTCTGTTTTCGGCCTCATACAGTTTCTTGTCATCATCCTTCATCTTTTGATATGTCAAGACTCTCTAACGGCCCTCAAACTCTAAGTAGGTGGAATGTATCCCTCATCGATACAGATCCACATTCGCATGTCGTCAAAACACGCAAAGTCAGCAAACCTATCCTTCCACCAGTAGTAGTCTTCCAACCTCATAAGTTTTGGCGGAGAATTTGCCTTGCCAACCTCGTGGTCCATTTCGATAAACTTTTGCAAACTAGTCATCCTTTCCAAATTTTTTGTATTCGAACATAGGTAATTTAATTTAAAATTAAGCTACAATAAACCCTTTCGAACTTAGGTAAGTTCGAATTAGTTTAAAAATAAAATCGTTTGAAATTAAATTCGAAATTTAGTAAGTTCCAAATCAACAAATTCGAAATTCTGACAAGTTCGAAGTCTGACAAATTCAAATGCTAGCAGGTTCGAATCTCAGCCAAATTCAAATGAAACCCTAAATCAAGTTCGTGAGGAGCGTATTTTCTGAGAAGTTTGAATTTCTTACAAATTCGAACACACCCTAATACCCCCTATGTTCGAGTGCCGCAAGTTCGAAAAACGGCCAAAAGTTCGATTTTTTTTTTCAAGTTTTCAGTTTAAACCAAAATTTTTAAGTTGAAAAATACTGATTTCGACCAAAATGGGGAACCAATGTAAACTTTTCTCCGTTATCTAGCTTGTATACCTCGAAAAACAAACCAAATATGTGATTTTGCCGTCCAAAAACGCAAAAGAGACCAAGGATGTTCAATATGAACACGAAGAACACGATGAAGACCCTTATGGCTCTGATACCACTTTTAAGGTTACCTACATATGGATCCTATCTTGACGCGACGCCGTCCAACGAGTGCGGAATCCTCATTAGCGGTTTGACGGATAGATCACACACACGGAACATGGAGACACACACGATGGTAGACGCAAACTAGAACGCCCCGACACATGATTCTCTCCAAGAACACACAAAATCGTCACAGTGCGTTTGTAATCGCCTTCAAGCTTAAGTTTGCAAAAGTTGTTAATTAAAACTGATTAACACTTAATTATAAGGCTTAGATTCGAACTTGCTCCGGACAAGTTCGAGAAGGCCCAAGCCCAGGAACTTGTCCACCATAAGATCGAACCATGGCTTTTGAACTTATTCTAGTACTTGTCTTTGAACTTGTTCTAGAACTTATGTTTGAACTTACCTTTGAACTTATGTTTGAACTTATCTATGAACTTATGTTTGAGCATATTGTAAAACATCATTTACAACCAAGATCAAACATATATACAATCAATATCAAACATATATCAAACATGTAACAAACACGTATTAATATGCAATTACGAACAAATTGACTATTACAAAATATCGTCTATACTTAAATTGCTATCGTCACACAAGATGCACTAACATAAGAGTTCTTCCAGCTCAGCATCCTTCCTCCTTCTCCTGGCCTTAATCTTGGGTTTAACCACTGAGGTACCCTTCAATGATGGAAGCTCTTCTTCTTTGAATTCATAATAGGTCTCCATAGGAACACCCATTTATTTGGCCCGAGCCTTATCATATTTTAGTTGAGCAGCTTTGAGGTAGTCAGGGTCCACTAACGCTTTTCTCTGTCCTTTAGTTGTTGTGGTTATTACAGCTTCAGGTTCCTCTTCCTCTTCTTCATCAGGTTGCTCCAAGATCAGATGTCTCCTTCTGCTTAGCCTGTCCCCAGGAATGGATTCCTCCACCTTAGATGGTGCAGGGTTAGGAGATCCATCCTGAGTAGGCTGAGCAGCTTCAGTTGTTTTGGAGACATCTGAAGTAGGACCTGTTTGGGAAATCCCTGCTGCTTGTCCCACTGATGCTGATTTCTCTATAGAGGGAGATGAAGATTTCTCCCCCTTAGACTTGGTCTTTGAGGCAGATATCTTCTCCCCCTATGAAGGAGATGGCACAGAGCCTTCAACAATGGGTCTGCCTAAAGAAACGAATTCAGCAGGCTGGGCAGCAGTTTTGGCAGCAGGTTTGGAACCAACAAGGTTGTGAACTAAGAAAGCCAAGTTGTCCTTTACCTCTGCAAGTTGTGTAACACAGGTTTGAAGAGAGGTAGAGTGGGAAGTAGCATGAGATGAAAGCTGGGCAATGGCTTCCCTGTCAGAAGTTGTGAACAACAAAACTTTGAAGATGTGCAAGATTTAGTTCAAGAGAATCTTGCATATCATCAAGGTTTGATGACACAGAATTGGACAGAGACACCACTAAGGTGTTCAACCTGGCAAAAGTAGAAGGGAGAGTGTTTGTACAGGTGTCAAGGAGAGCTGACATTTGTTAGGAAATAGTTGCCAGGGAAGACACAGAGTCCTATTGGGTAGAAAGAATTATTGAGAGGGTAGAGGAGAGTGTTTGCAGCTGTGCAATAAGTGCAAGCAGCTGAGAGGAATGGTCAGCTTGGGGAGTAGGGGTTTGAAAAGAAGTCCTGTATGAATCAAGGAACCCCTTAAACTGAGCAGACACAGAGTCTGATATGATAGAAGGTAGGGAGGTCATTGAGATTTCTAAAGAACCAACTTTGTTGGTCAGTAAAGATAGCTTATCCTTCAAAGGAAGATCGTTGGGAGATGGAGGAGTATGAGTGGATTGTTTGGATTATATAGAGGGTGAAGAATGTGAATGTGATGGGGAAGAGGCAGGGGTTTGTAGATTTGTGGGGGAAGGCATGGAGACTTTGGAGAGTAATTCCATAGCCTGGGCATATGTGAGATGGCCCAGCTTGGAAGGGTCAAGGGAACCTTCAGCAGTGGCTATAACTGCATCATCAGGTGAAGTGGTAGGAGTTGGTGGCCTTTCAGATGTTGCTTGTGTTGTAGCACCTTCATTAAGACCTGGGGGGGTTCCCTCAGTAGTACCATGGTTTGCAGGTACCTCTTCATGGGGAGAGGGAATGTGCATTTCAACATCATCAGTGG
The DNA here is from genome assembly GCA_020465985.1 of Centrapalus pauciflorus. Taxonomy (NCBI): domain Eukaryota; kingdom Viridiplantae; phylum Streptophyta; class Magnoliopsida; order Asterales; family Asteraceae; genus Centrapalus; species Centrapalus pauciflorus. Next base: position 28,148 of record JAANYP010007976.1, on the reverse strand, counting down.
TGAAACCTGATGATGGAATTTGCATTTGGCGAGCAGCCTCACCAGAGGGATGGTCCATTCCATCAGGTTCGTTAGCTTGGGATGAGGGTCCTTCAACAGCTGTTAGGTGTACAACAGCTGCATCACGAGGAGCAGAAGTTTGAGGCTGATCTGCTGGATGGTCTGTTCCAGCAGCTTTGGCACCTCGTGCAGACTCAGTTGGTGTAAGAGAAGTATGAGGTGGAGACTGTGTGGACTCAGTATGGAGTGGAGGGAACTCCTGTCTTTCAATATCCTCAGCCTGTTGGGAGGCTGGGATAGTGGATGTGGTACTCTCCTTTTGTACAGCTGGTTCCTGTTGGGAGGAACCTGAGGTTCTAGGCTGACTCTGGGTTGACTCTTGTTAGAGTGAATCCTGCTCCAAATTTGCTGAACTTTCACCAAAAATAGGAGAAGCAGCATGGGTTGCTTCTTTGTCAACTGACTCCTGTTGGGAGTGGTCAGAGGGGCTAGTACGGGATGATGGTTTTCTCCTAGCTAAAGATTTTCTCATTGAGTATTGAGCCGTGGTGGGGGATTGACGAGAAGTAGCAGGAATTTGTGTTTGGACTGGTGGTGACACTGGGTCAGAAACAGGGGGGTTAACCTGTTCCATGGTCTCAGGTGCCACAGAGGCACCAGCCACAAAGGCTTCAGGTTCAACAAATGAACCAGGGTGATAAGTTTGCTCCCCCTCAGCCACTGAGGCTGATGGGGCAGACTTAGACTTAACTGTTTTAGCCTTCTTGTGGACAGGATCAGCTTTAGTTGATTCCAGGCCCCATTTCACTAACATGGGCCTGGATTTGATTTTCTCTTGGGAGCAGCCACTGGATCCACCCTCACAGTAGAGGGTCCTTCCACCAAACCAAGTAACCTCCTCATTGGAGTAGATAGAGGAGGCTCATTGTTGAGTACTGGAGTGTAAAAGACTTTATTCCCAATGACAGGGAATGCAGCAGTAGTTAACAAGGGTTGAGAGTTGTATAGATGCTCACCACAGATATGTTTGAAAATGAGTCTTAGAAACCTTGGGTATCCGACAACAGCATGGAGATGTTCTTACTGCACCAAGTTCCTCATATTGAACAAAATCCATCTAGCCATGTTCAGTGTAGTCCCATCCACAAACTGCAGGACTATGGGAATTTCATCCCTACTAAGCTGGTCAAAGGAACCAACTTTGCAGCCAAAAGACATCACCACTAAGGCAAATAAGAAACTGTAAGTGGGTGATAAATCCCTTCTGAATAATGTGGCTCCAACCTTGGGTTCTGCTACACCACAGAAGCGTAGCAGATTGCCCATCTGACCATTCTCAGGCTGTGGTTTGTTGTATGTTTCAGCAACAGGAAGTTAAAGGACTTCCCTGAGAATAGCAGTGGTTATCTCAATGGTTTGAGTCCCATTGAGGATGGTTCCCCTGATGGTTTTGGTTGATGGATCAAAAGCACAGGTGTACCAAAACTCATACACCATCTCCTGGTACAGGACACCAGGAGAAGCACTCATAGCATAATGCAGGGGGTGAACTTGCAGAAACTCCACCATTCTTTCATATCCCTTTCTCACATAGTATTTGGGAATGGTTAAGTTAGCTATGTAGTTGGTGCGTTTCAGAGTGAGCATCGTGGTAACTGAGGGATGTTTTTCAACATCATCACCAACGAAAACTGGAAGCAGGGGGGTTGTTTTGGTTAGCCATTTGAGAGTAGTGAAATGAAGGATGCTAGACACTTAGTCGATTTAGGGTTTTTTCAGCTAGTTATGGAAGCAGTACAGAAGAAGATGATGATGAAACAGTGAAGGAGGTATTTATAGGATTTGAATGTAAGTGAGTAGGAGAGAGAAAGGTTTGGGCGGTTGATTTGAAATGTCTTTTAACGTAAAACAGAATGGTTTGCCATGTCAGAACGGTTGTAAGACCACTTGAACCTTTTTATCTACTAACACACGTTAACAAACATTATCTGCAGGTAGTTAAGTTAAATAAATACAGAAATTAAGTAACTTAATTATCAAGAAAGGTAAATAAAACTGATGATCCAAGTTCTTGTTCAAACCTGTGATGAGCAGGTTACATCATAAACTGACCATCCCCAAGCTGTTCATTTAACCTGTGCAGCTAGATGAGAACAGGTTTCTGTTCAATAGCTGATCAGGTTACAAGACAATGTCTTGTATGACAGATTAAGAGAGTGAGTAGGTTGGAGGTTTGTACAACAGAACAGGTTTGAAGTTAAAACATATTTTGTCAAGCCTGTTATACGTTTAAGCTGTCCAAGTTTTCAGAAATTGGCCAAGTATAGAACACGCAAGCCTGTTCTGTATAAGCTGTTCTGTGAAATTTGAACAGTTTGAAACATGCGATCTCTTAGAGCATCAATGACACTTAGTCACTTTTATTTAACATGCCCAACTTGCTTACAAGGTAATTAAACTTGTTTTCATCAAGAGGTTTGGTGAAAATGTCTGCAAGCTGTTCATCAGTGGAAATAAAACTTACCTCCACATTACCTTTCTGAATGTGATCTCTGATAAATTGATGTCTGACTTGTATATGCTTTGTTCTGGAATGAAAGACTGGATTGTTGTAAATAGCTATGGCACTTGTATTATCACACAGAATAGGAGTTTTCTTATATACAAATCCATAATCCTCAAGCTGATGTTGCATCCATAGAATCTACCCACAACAGCTTCCAACAAGAATGTACTCAGCTTCGGCAGTGGAAGTAGAAACTGAGTTCTGCTTCTTGCTACACCAACTGATCAACTTTCCACCAAGGAGTAGACATCCACCTGTTGTGCTTTTTCTATCTAGCCTGCATCCTGCAAAATCAGAATCTGAATATCCAATTAGTTCAAGGCTGGAGTCTTTGGGATACCAAAGACCCAAACCTGGTGTACCTTTTCGGTATCTGAAGATTCTTTTTACTCCAGCTAGATGTGATTCCTTAGGATCAGCTTGAAACCTAGCACATAAACAAGTGGCAAACATAATATCTGGTCTACTAGCAGTTAAATAAAGCAAGCTCCCAATCATGCCTCTGTAAGTTGTTACTGAAATAGCTTTGCCATTGGCATCAACATCCAATTTTACATTGGCTGCCATTGAGGTTTTGATGGAAAAACTTTGATTAAATTTAAACTTTTTCAAAAGATCTAAAGTATACTTCCTTTGATTAATAAAAATTCCATTTTAGGTTTATTCAACCTGTAATCCTAGAAAGAAAGTAAGTTCACCCATCATACTCATTTCATACTTTGATTTCATGAGTAGTCAAAAATTCTTGCATAGCTGCTCATTAGTAGATCCAAATATTATGTCATCCACATAAATTTGAACAAGCATAATATCAGACTTCACCTTCTTTATGAACAATGTGGTATCCACTTTACCTCTGGAGTAGCCATTGCTCATGAGGAAATCAGTAAGAGTGTCATACCAGGCTATAGGGGATTGTTTTACACCATAGAGAGCTTTGTCCAATTAATAGACAAACCTGGATGTTGTTTACTTTCAAAACCTGGAGGCTGCTTCATATACACTTCTTCCTGCAGCTTACCATTCAAAAATGCACTTTTCACATCCATTTGAAATACCTTTATGCTCTTGTGGGCAGCATAGGCCAGAAACAAACGAATTGCTTCTAACGTGGCCACTGGAGCAAATGTTTCATCATAGTCTATTCCTTCTTCTTGTCTATAGCCCTGAGCAACCAGTCTTGCCTTATTTCTAATTACATGACCTTGCTCATCCATCTTATTTCTGAAAACCCATTTGGTGCCAATTATGGTTTTACCTTTAGGAACAGGACCAGCTTCCATACCTTACTTCTCTCAAACTGATTGAGCTCTTCTTGCATGGAAGTGATCCAATTGGCATCTTTTAAAGCATCATCCACTTTCTTTGGCTCCATCAGGGACACAAAGCTAGAAAACATACAAAAGTTTCCTAAGTTGTCCCATCTTGTTTGTACCCCTTTGTTGATGTCACCAATTATCTGATCATTGGGGTGACACCTTATCCACTTAGGATCATGTATCAATGAAGATTCTCCTATATCATTTTCATCTTCATCAGGTTTTGCAGAACAACTTTAAAGATTTTCAGACACATTGTTATCTTGAGCCTGTTCACCTGTTGAACATGAATCTCTATTGTCGAACACATCAGCAGAAGATTCAGGGAAATCAACATTGATTGGTTCTGGGCATGATGTGTTAACTATAGCAGTACACTTATTCACACAGGGAGTACCAACATAGGCATCATCATGTCCATTGTGGTTAACACGTTCCACTATGGGTGAGGTGGAAGCTTTTGAGTCCTTTTCTTCATTGATGGAATTCATGAGATCATCAAAGCTGAACTCTCCTGGAACTGATTCAGGAACAGCTTTGGTGGGGGCACTCCTAGACTCCTCAAAGGTGACATTGATAGATTCATCTATCACCTTTCTTTTTTGTAGTTGTATACTCTATTGGATTTAGAGATAGCAGAATATCCAACAAACACACCTTCAACAGCTTTGGGTTCAAATTTTGCCAGTTGATCCCTTTGATTCAGAATGAAGCAGGGGCATCCAAACACATGGAAGTAACTAATGTTTGACCTCGTCCCTTTGATTAACTCATAAGGAGTCTTTTTAACCCTTTTCACCACTAAGGATCTGTTTTGAGTGAAACATGCAGTATTAACAGCTTCAACCTTAAATAATGAAGGTAAACCAGATGCACAAAGCATGGTTCTAGCAGCTTCAATGAGAGTTCTGTTTCTCCATTCAGCAATTACATTTTATTATGGAGTTCTTACGGCTGAAAAGTTTTGTCAAATCCCACTTTCTTCACAGAATTCCTCAAGAGTACTGTTTTTGAATTCAGTACCATGATCACTTCTAAGCTGCTTAACTTGAGCAGAGTTCAGCACCTCCATCTTTTTCATAAATCTAATAATTTCTCTAGCAGCCTCTCCTTTGGTCTTCAGAAAGATCACCCATGTAAACCTGGAGAACTCATCAACCATTAATAGAGTGTATCTTCTACCTCCTAGACTTGGGACACTGACAAGTCCAAACATGTCCATGTGGATTAAGAAGAGAGGAGTATCAATAGAAAAATTATGCTTGGATTTAAAAGATGTTTTTCTCTGCTTGCCTTTCTCACAAGTTGTGCAGAGTTTATCCTTAACAAAGGTTATAGAAGGCAAACCTTTTACCAACTCTTTCTTACAGAGTTTGTTGATATTCTTGAAGTTCAGGTGTGATAGCCTTTTGTGCCATAACCAGTTCAGGTCTGCATTGCTTCTTGAGATAAAGCAGGTTTCAGTTGTGGGATCAGCAGATTTCATGTCCACAACAAATCCACCTTTCTTCCTTTGTGCACACAGCACAACTTTGCCTTGGGGATCAAATACGTACCCTAGATGCTCATCAAAGTTAACCTTGTAGCTAGCATCACACAGTTTAATTATGCTTACAAAATTGTGTTTTAGCCCAGACACATAGGCTACTCTTTTGAATATAGCAGCACCAGCTTGAAGGGTTCCATATCCTTCTGTGGATCCCTGAACATTATCACCAAAGGTGACTTTTGGCCCTTTTTCAGGCCTGAAATCACTCAGCAAGTCCTTGCAACCTGTCACGTGGCATGAGCAGCCGCTGTCCAATTGCCAAACCTGGGATGGTTGCTTAACCTGCAGAGTGTGATGGGAAAATATTAGTTATTTTTATGGGAACTCATCATAGGGATGACTTCTCCTTCATCATCAACATTTGTTAATGGACCAGTGAGATCCACACTAATATTTCTTATTCGGATTGTATCAGCTTGGATACTATCCTCATTGACCACGTTGCTTCCAACACTGCTGGTTTTGGCAATGTTGGAACTAGCAGTGTCAGCAGGCCTTGTCAAGATCAAAATCACCACCTAAGATTAACTGGTTTGAATCAATCAGAGAATAAAACCAGTAACCTTGTATTGAATCAAAGTCCAATTAAGATTTTTGCGGAATAACACTTAACTGTTTTAAGAAAAGCTTTCAAATCAAATAACACATAAGTCTAATGAACAATCAAATCTTTTGTATTACCAAACTCAATGATTACAATCACCTCTAATCTGTTTGATTAGACGAAGAACACAGATTGTTCTTAGGGTTTTACAACCTTAGAGGCTTATGAAAACTCAATCAAAAGGCAATTACAACTGAATCAAAACTTGTACGTGCAGACTTACAACAGCAAAACCTATGCTATGTATATATACAGCCTTCTGATTTGTTTCCTTGGAAAACTCTGATTTCTCTGGTAGTAGATATGCTTGAATCTTCGAATATATATCTTTTCCTGAAATTCAACACTTTCCGTTTATTGAGCTGTTGAGCAGCTTGAAGACTATCTGTTGAGCAGCTTCAACTTGAACACTGGCAGCTTGAACTTTTGAACTAGCAGTTCGAACTTTCTCAACTAACAGCTTGAACTTTGTAATTACACAGAAAATCTACTAACAGTTTGAGAAATCTAACTAACAACTTGACATACTTAGAATATTTCCCAACAGGCCTCATGTCCTCAGTTTCAGGACAGTCTTTGGCCATATGTGTCTTCTTCAAACATTAATACAATTTTCTATTTTTAGACTTTTGGGAAGAAGTACTTCCAGAAACACATTCTGGAACATTTTTGTTGAACTTCTTAGTAGGCTTAGTAAACTTATCACCATTTTTAGAAGAATCAACAGTTTGAGTAGAAGACACAACAGCAACAGCTTTACCTGTATCCTCTTTCCTATTTTTAGGAGGGCAGAGATCAAATATAGGAAGTTTGATTGGCCCTTGTCCTTCCATAGGTTTGGGAAAGTTATTCCCAACTTTCTCAGGTTGAGCAATGGCTTTGCCTTCGCCTTTACTGAGATGTGATGGATGTTGCCTATCAACATAATGATTGCTATTGGTTTTGAAAGACTTACCTTCATTTATAACCAGTTTCCACTATGATTTAAAAACTTATGTGAAATCACAGCAGATTTACTTTCAACATTAGACTTACCCCTGTTGAAAGCCGGCTGCTTACCTTTTGAAAACCTTTTCTCAAAATGATCATCATCAAAGAGATTAACAGGTCTCTTACCATCAGCTTTAGACCCAGAGCCTGTCTTGTTAACAGGTTTGGTATCCAAAGCTGTAGCATGAGCTTGTTTTCCCTTCTTTTGCTTATGTGAACTAGTTGAGCACTTAGCATGCTGATTTGATGGAGAACACATTCCATCATCAGTTTTTAGAGCTTTTTCACACAAGCTGTCAGTGTTTTAAGGCCTGAAAAACCTATTTGTTGAGACTAGCTTTCCATTTACTTTCTGAATGAAAGTACTTGGAAGCTCACCAAGAGTGGATAAGTCTTTTTCAAGATTATTTATCTCAACAATTGAAGCTGTTGTATCAAGATCCCCTCCAAGATAGGCTTGGATTTGAGTAGGGATCTGTTGATTGATACAATGATTGACTTTTTGTGCAGATTGGCACCAAGTGTCACCAATCTTTTGAAGCTTGGCGGGCTTTGTGTCTGTTTCTCTCTTTTCTTCTAATAAATGGAACTGATTTGTTTTAATTCATGAAGTTCAGTTTCTAACTTATGGAAGCTGTCCATTTTACAAGCTTTTATTTCAAGATCAGTTTTTAGCTTGGAGATCTTTGACAGCAAAGCATTATGCTTCTCAATAGCAGCTTTTAAATCAACAAGTAAATATTCAAACATTTTAACTTTTTCATCAGAACTATAACCATAGAATTTTGTACCTTATACATCATTATTGGGTTCCAGTTCTCCAAGCTACTGTAAGCCTCGGCTTCAGCCAGGTCTTGTTTGAAATTGCTTGTTGATGGGACATCAGTGTTGGCCATAAGACAATTGTGATCTTCTTCATCTAATGATGAATCAGATTCCTCCCAGTCACATGTCTCAGCCATGAGTCCCTTTTGCTTGTTGAAAGCCACTGAGTCTTCTAACTTTCTCATCTTAACAATGGCCGTTAGGTACTTAACCCAGTAGCCATCGTCCTTATTTGTCTTGTATGGTTTGGATGTTGAGCCAACAGCTTTAGACACACAATCAGCAGCTATATGGCATGTTTTGCCACATTTAAAGCACCCGCCTTAGTTTTGTCAAATGCTTTCTTTTTTATGGCACCTGACTTCTTTAGCAGCATTTTTCCACCAAACCTCTTCTTATTGAATTTTCTGACAATCATAGCAATCATTTGCTCATCATCAATTTCAGTAAGATTTTGACGGTCTTCTTCCTCAGATAATTTTTCCATTTCATCGTCAACCTGTTGATCAGCTTGTGTGAACACATCACACACCAGACCAGCAGGTTGTATCACGCTGGCCACTAAGGCAACACCTCTTTTGGACATCTCCAATGCATTTCTTTTCTGTTTCCTTGATTGTTCATCATTTAGTAAGAACCCATACAGATTTACAAGATCCATACCTTTGATGGTGCCTGAGTTTCTTAGGATTGTAGAAAAATAATTCCATTCCTCAGGCAGAATGTTCAAAAACTTGTCTACCAGAGTTAAGCTGTTCTTGGTGATCCCAACAGCTTTGAGATCATTGATTAGAGCAGTGAATCTGGCATAGGTTTCAGTGAGTGACTCCTTTGTCTTTGCAAAGAAGAGTTCATACAGTCTAACAAGAATTTTGATCCTTTTATCCATTATGATAATGGGACCATCATAGACGATACACAAAGTATCCCACATTTCCTTTGCAGTCTTCATTTTCTCAACCTGTTTGAACACATCATCAGGAAGAGAAATAACCAGGTTGTTCCTGGCCTTTGCATCAAGAGCAACCAGCCTTTTGTCTTCATCAGATCATTGTGCTTTTGCCTTTTCGAAGGTTCTGATTTCAGGAACAGCTCCTTCAGCAGCAGGAGTGATAGTAGTAACAGACGTTGGCACATAGGGACCTTCCATTTCTATCTCTGGTAGTTGTACATCCGAATTCTCTAAGTAGAGCATCATTCTGCACTTCCAACCAGAGAAGTTCTGATGATTGAACTTGGGGGGTTTTTCCATTGAACCATTGTCATAGTAAGAGGAATAGCTGGCAGCACTGTTGTCCATGGGGAAATAGGGAGAATGAGAGATCTAGAGTTAACACACACTCTATCTACTCTGCTACCAGTTATAGGTTACAAATGGTTCCCTAGTATGTTGCTCTAAGCTATAGAGTGGGGGTGAATACAGCTATTTAAAACACAACACACTTTTCTCAATGTTTGTGTATATTATCAACAAGTGTTAATTACAAACAAGCATGAACTGCGGAATGGTTCAAGCTGATCAGATGACAGAAACAACAGATGTTTAACTATTTTAAGACACACTTAGACTAGATACAATGAGTACACTCACTAATATGAACTCACAGTTTACACGACAGACAGATGGACAGCTTGAATAATAACAGCTTGGACACACGTTACTATTTTATACAAGCAGACTTGCATGCATGAAAACACACTTCTTTGCATGATCAGAATATCACACTCTTGGTTGTCTCACATTCCATAGAAGCTTCCTTTTATACTCTCACTGTGAATCTAAGTAATGTTTCCTCATTGGACATAAAGATAGTTTAATGTCTTTCCAAGAAGACAAAACAACTTTTCTGCACGTTCTGACGAAGCAGAATTGTCTTTACATTACAGAATCATTGTCTTTTCCTTTTTGTCTCTGTTGTAGAAGGCTTTAACTAAAAGAAGAATGTAAACTTTGAACCTTTCATCTTCTGTTATGGCCATTTTGATATAAGAAATGGTCTGTCACCCATTTCAAATATCAACTTTGTCTTCATGTAAAAGAACAGCGTAGGGAGTCTTTGCAGCTTCTGTTTTCCACTTTGCCTTCAACTTTGTAAACTGACCTTGTAGTCTAAAACAATACATGAGGACATGGAAACACATTCCATAGAGAGCTTTGCTTGGTCAAAAAGAACAGGTTATGTTCACAAAGAACAGAAGACTTAGAATTTGTCCAAGCCGCTCTACAGGATAGAGCAGCGTAGAAAGTTTATATCCAGCCTGTTCAAAAGACTAAAACAGCTTGGGCAATCTGCCTTAATTGCAACAAATGCAACAGGGTAAACAACTCTGACTAATATTGCAAATCACTTATCAGGTTTCAATAAGGCATTAACAAGCATTAAATTATACCTTCAAGTGCATCAAACAGGTTTGATTGATAATCTCCCCCTAAGATGTAGAACATGTTTGACTGAGACCTTTTTGTGCCTAACCATGGTCTGATCGAATTGAGCACGTTTCAAAAATTCATCCTCAAGATTTGTTATTTGGGCGTACAACTTCACTCTTTCTTTGTAAATCATTTTGAACTTTTGTTCATTCTGAGAGTTCTCACATAGGATGGATTCAAATTTGTTTGACACTTAAGAAAGCTGAGATTCCAATGAATTGTTTTCTTCTTGACTTTTATTTCAAGTTTCAATCAAAGACGAATTCATATCATTAATTTTGCCCATATCGAATTGAAAATTTTGAGTTTTCACTTTGCTCTTTTAGCAATCATTTTTCAAAAGTGTGGACCTTTTTGTCACACCCCGATGCCCCGGTTGGCAACAAGGCGTGACGGGATGCGGAAGCGTAACCATAATCATAACGAACGACCACTATATAGACGTTTTCAGAAAATACATCTTAACTTTGAAATAACGGCTGTTTTACAACCAACATAAAATGTAAAAAGTTCGCAAAATACAGAGATTCGAATACATAATTTAAAAGTATTATAATAATGCAAACAAATCTCTGTTGGTTGATGAAAATATTGCGACTCCAAAATATGTGGAAGCTTCAGGTTGCTTCCGATGAATGCACATGCCTTAATTACCTGAAAATACATGCTAAAATACGTCAACAAATTGTTGGTGATATCATGGGTTTATGCGAAAAGACAAATTGTATGGACATTAACAGTTGAGTTGAATTTATAAAAGCATAAATTCCATGTATGTATTACATAAACCATCATGCAACTGAAGCTTAATTAAATGAGTTTGCCCTGTGCAGTGTCCCGGACTGTAATACCGTGTGTGTATATATGCATTCCACTGTTATCCACAATATATTCGCGCTTACAAATAAATGTAACTAACGGTTCATGATAGGAGGGCCAATGGATCCACACCAAACACATGTGTAATACATAGAAGAAATAAACAGTTTTGACGTCCATATGAAAATATTGCATGTATTTCCACCCCACTAGATAGTGAAAATTGGGCTATGAAGACTCACCTTTGTTTATTTCGTTGATGTTTTTGAACCGAGTTGGAAACGTGATTATAGTGCCGAAACTTGTGTTTGTCCTATGATTTTACATGTACGAGTTAATATTGTCATTCCATGTATCCTTGGATTTTATACAAAATATTTACGTGTTGTTGTATTTATTCCAAAAATTTACCATTTATTTTAATTGATAACTCATGTTGTATAATTTTTCATATTTATAAAATGTTGTTGATAAGTATACATTTTTGAAATACGTTACTTGTAGAAAATAATTTATTTCCTTATGTGTGTCTATATATATATATATATATATATATATATATATATATATATATATATATATATATATATATATATATATATATATATATATATATATATATATATATATATATATATATTTATTTATTTATTTATATTTCTACGAAAGTATATACATATACTTTCGTATGGATGCAAATGTAATGATAAATATGTGTATTTTCACAAGGTTATGCAATCAGCTTGTAAGTGTTAAGTTTTATAAAATATGTGTACGTCTTACGAAAATTAAATAAGTGTTCAAAGTTGATATTTATAAAATATTTCCTGGTATTTTTCATGATTATTATCATGCAAAAACTAAAATAATTTGTAAAGTAAAACGAAGAAAATACTTACAAAGGGTTTTCTTGAAATTCCTTGATGAACACTTGAGGGTTTTGAGGATGATCGATGGTTTCAAGGGAATGAGGGGAAGAAAACCTTTAATTGTATTCTTGTTGGTGCATTTTGAAATGAGGTCGATGGTCTCTATTTATAGAGGTGAAAATGTATATAAATTAATAATAATAGATAAAATGTATGTTATGATGAAAAAGTAAAAGTGTTAGTGCATCCTGTGTGACGATAGCTATCTAAGTATAGACGATATTTTGTAATAGTCAATTTGTTCGTAATTGCATATTAATATGTGTTTGTTATATGTTTGATATTGATTGTATATATGTTTGAACTTGGTTATAAACGATGTTTAACAATAAGATCAAACATAAGTTCAAAGATAAGTTCAAAGATAAGTTCAAAGCTAAGTTCAAACATAAGTTCTAGAACAAGTTCAAAGACAAGTTCTAGAATAAGTTCAAAGGCCATGGTTCGAACTTATGGTGGACAAGTTCATGGGCTTGGGCCTTCTCGAACTTGTCCAGAGCAAGTTCGAATCTAAGCATTATAATTAAGTGTTAATCAGTTTTAATTAACAACTTTTGCAGACTTAAGCTTGAAGGCGATTACGAACACACTGTGATGATTTTGTGTGTTCTTGGAGAGAATCACGTGTCAGGGCGTTCTAGTTTACGTCTGTCATCGTGTGTGTCTCCGTGTTCCGTGTGTGTGATCTATCCATCAAACCGCTAACGAGGATTCCGCACTCGTTGGACGGCGTCGCGTCAAGATAGGATCCGTAGGTAGGTGACCTTACAAGTGTTATCAGAGCCATAAGGGTGTTCATCGTGTTCTTCGTGTTCATATTCAACATCCTTGGTTTCTTGGCGTTTTTGGACGGCATACCACATCTTTGGTTAGTTTTTCAAGGTATACAAGCAAGATAACGGAGAAAAGTTTACATTGGTTCACCTTTTTGGTCGAAATCAGTATTTTTCGATTTAAAAATATTGGTTTAAACTGAAAACTTGAAAAAAATCAAACTTTTGGCCGTTTTCAAACTTGCGGCGCTCGAACATAAGGGGTATTAGGGTTTGTTCGAATTTGTCAGAAATTCGAACAAAATACGCTCATCACGAACTTGATTTAGGGTTTCATTCGACTTTGGCTGAGATTCGAACCTGCTAGCATTCGAATTTGTCAGACTTCGAACTTGTCAAAAATCTCAAACTTGTCAGAATTTCGAATTTGTTGTTTCGAACCTACTAAATTTCCAACGAATTTATTATTAAACTAATTCGAACTTACCTAAGTTCGAAAGGGTTTATTTTAAATTAATTTTAAATTAAATTACCTAAGTTCGAATACAAAAAATTTGGAAAGGATGACGATTTGCAAAAGTTTATTGAAGTGGACCACGAGGTTGGAAAGGAAAATTCTCCGCCAAAACTGATGAGGTTGGAAGACTACTACTGGTGGAAGGATAGGTTTGCTGACTTTGAGCGTTTCAACAACATGCGATTGTGGATCTGTATCGAAGAGGGATACATTCCACTTACTCAGGAGTTTGAGGGCCGTCAGAAAGTCTTGACACATCAAAAGATGAAGGATGATGACAAGAAACTGTATGAGGCCGAAAACAAAGCATTTTAAATCATTTGCATGGCACTACCTCAGGAGATTCTACACACCTTCAGGAATCATCGTACAGCTAAAGAGCTATGGGATGCTCTTGAGAAACGGTGTGAGGGAAATCCGAGGGTTCGAAAAGGAAGGACCGAGATGCTGAAACAGCAGTTCGCAATTTCAAAGCATTGAAAAACGAAAAGCTGGATGAGACGATTACAAGGTTCTACCATCTGTTGACAGAGTTGGATAATCACGATGTTGAGTATCGTGATATTGAGAAGATAGAGAAACTTATTTATGCTTTACCGGCGAAGTGGGAAATGTACACAGCGCTTATAAAGCATGATGAAGAGAAATTCGAAACTCTTACACTCGAGGGAGTTATTAGTACGCTGAGGGCTTACAACTTTCAGTTACTTAAGAAAGAGAGGGAATATGATCAAGTCCAAGATCCAGAGATGTAATTTGGAAAGTCAAAACCTTCGGTCGCGAGTGAACTGAAAACAGCTACAACTTTCTTCACGGGTGAAGCGTCTATTCTAGCAGAAGTAGGAGACACAAGCAGTCAGGCTTTATTAGGGTATTCTAAACCGGAAGATAAACTGACTCACTCAGCATCTACATCCCAATAGTACACGAAGATGCCTATGAGTGCACAATCAGCCAAAATTCATCAGAATCTTTTGGCGTCGTTTGTTGCAGCGTATGGAAATTGTGTACAAGGAAAAGTCAACGATCCTGCGTTATGGGAAGAGGACTATGATCAGGTGGATCCTGATGATTTGGAAAAAATGGATCTTCAATGGCAACTGGCCATGGTAACTCAGAGAGTCAAAAGGTTCATAAAATGAACAGGCAGAAATCTGAACGTTAGCAACAATAAAATTGGGTTCGACAAATCCAAGGTTAAGTACTATAACTGCCAGGGATTAGGACATTTTGCTCGAGAGTGTCAACGACCCAAAGATGAAAACTATTAGAATCAACCTCAGGCAAGATATCAACCTGGTAGTTCGGGTACTCAAGCGAACATCGCGGGTCTGTTGTAACATCCGGCATTAAACCAGGTTAGCAAGTACGACCTAATTAGTATTTAATGGCCAATTATAACCTAATCAGTGGTCATTAGAAATTAACCAAAGTGATTAACAAGGTTCATGAAGAAATTCAACTCAATTAGAATCAAATTCATTGGTGCGATGAATCGGGAAATTAATTAATCCGATCGATTTACGATATGAGGGATTAATTCAACTAAGTACATAATTAAATTATGATTAGTAACACTAATCAAACACTAATACAAATACTTAACATTAATTATGCAAGACTAAAACAATTCATTAAAACAATGCATCCATAAGTATTTATGAAATTACAAGAAAAGGGAAAAAGAAGAATACATTTCTAAATACATTTATACACAAAAAAAAGAAATATAAATACATGTATGGCTGGCCTATAGGCCATGTGTGTATTAGAAGTTGACTTTTATTTTTTAATATTACTTTAAACACAATCATTTTGTTTAAAAGTGCACTCTACCTTTTCATCCATGTCTTTCATCATTTGAAAGACCAAACACTTTGCCTATAAATAAGACCTCATTTCTCACTTCATTTCCACACTTCAAACAACAAAAACCTCTCCTTTTCTCCTCTCAAAACCGGATTTATACACTCACACATCACAAACTTGTGCATTCAAGTGTTCTTCAAGAAAATCAAGTGTTTTGGTGCATATCTTGCAAGGATTTCAACTTCTACTCAAAATCATATTCTAAATACTTCAAAGTAAGTAAATACTAACTTATTTCATCATACATTTATGTTTATATAAGTCTTGCATAATATATATAATCACCAACAACAACAAGTTTCATAAAAACTCAAGTTTATAAGTTTCTAGTTTTTATTTTTAAGTAGTCTTTGAATAAACAACAAGAATCATAAGTTGTTTCAAGTTTATAAAACTGCGGATTTTCGGCAGAAAATTTATATCGACTTTGAAAAATCATAACTAATTCATAACTCAACGAAATGAGTTGATTCTTGTCTCAAAAGTTAGATATATGTCTTAACTATAGATCTGGAATTTTTCATAATTTATTTTGGAGTTTAAGACCTCCAGAAATTATTTGGGAAACCGAAAGTTTGACAGTTCAAAAATGGCCAACATAGGGTTTTTAACGAGCTTTTTCACCAACCTAAACATCTTGAAAAATGGCCGTTCTTGATTCTAAAAATCCTTTGTATATAGTAGTTTAATTTCCTAGAAAACCAAAGTCTAAAACATTTTGGAGCTTGGTCAAAAACAACCTCAAAGTAGGCCGAAAAACCTCCGAAAAAGCTGGAAAATTATATATATATATATATATATATATATATATATATATATATATATATATATATATATATATATATATATATATATATATATATATATATATATATATATATATATATATATATATATATATATATATATATATATATATATATATATATATATATATAAACTTGACGTTTTAAGTGAATTTTATTTATAAACTTGTAATGTTGGGTGATTTAAGACATAAAAATCTATAAATATATATATATCATCATATATTAGAGATATTAAGTCCTTATTATCATTTAGGACTCGATTAAACTCACTCGACGCATCATCCATCCTTTTACGCTAAAAGCTTTTTACGCTAGATTTTTGCCATCGCAATCCCGGTGAGTTCTCATAGCCCCTATTTTCACATTGTTATGTTTTGGGGATGAAATACATGCTTCGTTTTTATATGGACACGAAAATATCTTCATTTCTATTATGTATTACACATGTGGTTCCATTAGCCCTAATATCATGAACCGTTAATTGCATTTATTTGTAAGCGCGAATATATTGTGGATAGATCTATTGGGAGTCATGTCCCCCACTCGGGTTAGTCGGGTTGGCTAACAGCGGGTGCATATATATTCAACACACGGTATTACGAATGGGAATACTGCACAGGGCAAACTCATTTTAAATTAAGCTTCGGTTGCATGATGGTTTATATGTAATACATAACAAGGAATTTATGATTTTATAAATTCAATCTCTATTATTGTTGTCCATACAAGTCAGATTTACGTGTAAACCTATGAGCTCAGCAACATTTTTGTTGACGTATTTTAGCGTGTGTTCTCAGGAAATTAAGGCAAGTCCATCACATCGGTAGTATTTTCAAGCTTCCGCATTTAAGGAGTCGCACTCAGTTTCAAACCATCGGAGATTTATTTGCATTATTTTGGATGATTTAATTATGTATTTAAATCTCTGTACCTTGCGAACTTCTTTTTATCATTTTGGGTTATGTAAAACATTTATATCTTTTAAAGTTACACCGATGTATTTTCGAAAACGTCCATATAGTGGTCGTTCATTATGATTATGGTTACGCTTCCGCGACGTCACGCTGCGTTGCCAACCGGGATAACGGGGTGTGACAGATTGGTATCAGAGCCATAGTTATAGTGAAGTAGGTTGCATTAGTTACCTAGACTATAACTGTTACAAAAAAAATAATAAACTTTCTTGCTTCAACAACTGTGAACATATATATGGACCCTGATGACAGAAACATGTCAAACAATACGGTTGTTATCCTCTTTGACTCCATGGATGAATACTCATACAAGGAACAAGGAAGCCAAGGTGACATTTGGATGTACTTTGGATCGGAGACCCACCAAGACCAAATCAATGACGAGGAAGAGGACCCGTCAGAACACGATGAGGGCAACTGCGGCCCTGCAACCCAAATTGCTCCACCGTCACCATCACATGTCCCATCCTACACCCCATTAAGAAGCCATCCAATTGGACCATTGAGGAGGTTCACCCCTAGAAAAAGGGTGTGACTGGCATAACGGGAGTCTATGCCGGTACCTGCCCCTCAGCCAAGCCTGTCGGAGCAGCGACGGCAGAACGCAAGACAGTGGGGGTGGATGCCTCACACTCCCCAAGAGTGGAGAAACGAGGAAGGGATCCCAAGCCAGTTTGAAGTTGGAGGACCATCTTCTTCGCAAGTAGCAACACTTACCCAGGAGCCTACTCATCAAACGGTGCCTTTATTGGTGGCGAAGTTCGTCAGGCACGACATCCGATTTAGACAGATCCACCAGGAGGTTGGGGAGATCTCTGTAAGGATTAAGCAGGAGACAATACAAACCACCAATATACCTTGGGCCAACCAGAATACCCAGGCGATTCAACAAGACGGAATCGACGAATTGTGACAGCGCCTAATAGAGCGCAAAGCCCGCAATGTAGAACTAACCCAACGACTTAACGCTCTGGAGTACGAGGAAACCCCCGGAGGCATCTCATACTTAGTACCTTTCTATCATTTTATAGTATTTCTCTACCTTTTACTAACTGATGTATCTTTAGGTATGTAAGGATTGAAAACTTATCAGAAAATCCCGACCATATCATGTATAAAGATTAGGTATCAAGCACTTTAATGAAGAATTAACTTATCTATAAATCTGTGTATGATGATATGTAGCTATGACTATCTGCCTAAGAAATTTCAAACCCATAGACTTATCCTCTTAGATACCACTAATGCATTTATACTATTTGACACAAGTGCTGATAGGAGCTTTATATCCACTAAGTTCAATAAGCAGATAAATTCCATCCTTACACCATTAAGTGCTACTTATGCTATTGAGGTTGATGACAGTAACATGCTTAAGACAAATAATATAAGTCGAGGATGCACCTTAGAATTAGTAGGCCAACTCTTTAAAACAGACTTGATGCCCGTGAAACTGGGAAGTTTTGACGTGGTCATAGGCATGGATTGACTATCGAAAAATCGTGCAGAAATAGTGTGCAACAAGAAGAGGTTCATATACCTTTAGCCAATAAGAAGGTCCTTACTGTCCAAGGGGAAGCAAGAAATACCAAAGTAAGCATCATCTCTAGCATTAGGACCCTGAAGTGTTGACAGAGAGGGAGCCAAAGGAAAAGCGACTCGAAAATATTCTTATGGTTACCCCAAAGTTTTTCGAGAACACTTACCTGAACTCCCAACATCGAGGCGAGTCAAATTCAAAAATCGGCCTAGTATCAGGTGCTGCACCAGTGGCTCGAGCACCATGTCAATTAGCCCCATCAATAGTGTAAGAATCGTCCAACCAACTGTAGGAGCTCTTAGATAAAAGGTTTATCAAACTGAGTTCCTCGCTTTGGAGGAACTCCAGTTTTGTTCATAAAGAAGAAGGATGGAACCTTCAGAATGTGCATCAATTACCAAGAGCTAAATAAACTAAAAGAATCGATACCCGCTCACAAGGACCAATGACTTGTTTGACCAAACTCCAAGAATTAAGCTTCTATTCGAATATTGACCTAAGTTCTGGTTATCATCAGGTTAGAGTTTGCAAGAAAGATATTCCAAAGACAGCCTTCAGAATCCGTTACGGTCATCTTAAATTCCTATTAATGCCGTTTGGATTAACCAGTGCCCCAACGGTATTCATGGACCTCATAAATTGGGTGTGCAAACCTTATTCGTGATTGTATTCATGAATGACATCTTGATCTACTCGAAGCAAGGAGGAGCACGATCAAACATTTAAGACTGATTCTAAGAGTTGTTGAGAGAAAGAACAACTATACGCTAAGCTTTCTAAGTTTGACTTTTGGTTAAGAGAGGTGAAATTTCTCGGTCACGTGATCAATAGTAAAGGAATCGAAGTTGACCCCGCAAAGATCGAGGCAATCATGAATTGGTCAACTCTTAGAACCCCCATAAAGATACGACAGTCCTTAAGACTTGCAACTTATTATAAGCAATTATAAAAAAATTTCTCAAAGATCACCAGAGCTCTAACAAAACTGACCCGAAAAGACATTAAGTATGATTGGGGCAAGGATCAGGAGACATCATTCAGTTATTAAAGAACATACTATGCAGCACGTTTATTTTGTCCCTACCCGAGAGAAGCAAGAAATTTGTAGATTACTATGACGTTTCACACAATGGGTTGATATAGAAAGACAGGGTCATAGCTTATACTTCATGAAAACTTAAAGTTCACTAGGTGAATTACACAACGCATGATCTGGATCTTGGAGCAGTAGTCTTTCTCCTTGGAGACATTAGTTGTACGGTATGAAGTGTATTGTATTCACAGACCATAAGAGCCTCCAACACATCTGGAATCAGAAAGTGTTGAATATGAGGTAGAGTCATTGGATAGTGCTATCAAGTAATTATAACTGTGAAATTCGTTATAACTCGGGGAAAGCTAATGTGGTTGCAGATGCTCAGAGCCGACGGGAACGAGCTAAGTCGTTAAGAGTACAAACCCTAGTTATAACCATTCAACCAAACCTTCGTTCTTAGTTCATGAAGTTGTTAAGGAGGAAAATATGAAAAATAAAGCCCTGCACAGAATGGATAAATAGTTTGGAATAAGGGTTAATGGAAATCAATACTTCACGAATAGAGTCTGCTTACCTGTTTTTGATAGAGTAAGAAAACTGGTTAAAGATGACGGACACAAATCAAGATATGTCATTCACCCCGGATCCGATAAAATGTATCATAGGGAACTATACGGGTGGCCTATCATGAAGGATGACATTGCCACATATGTCAAAAAAATTTCTAACATGCTCCAACATCAGAAACCATTTGAGTAATATTCGACCACCTAACAAAATCCGCGCGTTCCTACCAATCAAGAAGAACATCAGGATGAATAAGCTAGTCCTAACGTACCTCAAGGAAGTCGTCTCCGGACACGGAGTGCCTATTATAATCATTTTGATATGGATAGCAGATCTACAGCTAAGCTTTTGGCAATTATTATAGCAAACTGTGGATACAAACCTGGACATGAGTACCACATATCACTCTCAGACCAATGGTCAGAATAATAGAACGATCCAAACCTAGAACATACAATAAGAGCCTGTGTAATGGATACTCATTTGCCTTAGTGGAATTATCGTACTACAATAGCTATCACTCAAGTGTTAAAGCTGCTCCGTTTGAAGCCCTCTACGGGCAAAAGTGTCGATCACCGATTTATTGGGAAGAAGTGGGAAATGGCCAAATCACTGGCGTTAAGATCATTCACAAAACAACCGAAAGGATAGTATAGATACGAAACTGACTAAAAGTTGCCTGCGATTGTAAGAAAGTTATGCAAATGAAAATAGAAAATCCCTTGAGTTCTAATTAGGAAAACAAGTACTGATGAAAGTCTTTCCATGGAAGGGCGTGTTACGATTTGGGAAACAAGGATAATTAAACCCTCGATACATTGGCAATACAAAGTCTTAAAGGGAATTGGACTCGTAGCTTATCATTTTGAGTTACCACCAGAGCTTAGCAGCATACACAATACCTTCCATGTATCGAATAAGAAGAAGTGTTTGTTAGAGGAGGCACTTTTCACCCCTTGGGAGAGATCCAACTAACTGATAAACTTCTCTTCATCAAAGAGACGGTTGAAATCATGGACCGTAAGGTCAAAGGATTGAAGCACAGTTGTATACCCGTCCTCAAGGTCAGATGGAATTCTAGACATGGACCAGAATTCACATTGGCATGCAAAGGCTAGTTTAAGCAAAGATACCCTCACCTAATCCTAAGTAACAAGACCTCTGAGGAAAGAGGATAAAATTTCGGGACGAAATTTCCTTAACAGGGGGAGACTGTAACATCCGACATTAAACCAGGTTAGCAACTACGACCCAATTAGTATTTAATGGCCAATTATAATCTAATCAGTGGCCATTAGAAATTAACCAAAGTGATTAACAAGGTTCATGAAGAAATTCAACTCAATAAGAATCAAATTCATCGGTGCGATGAATCGGGAAATTAATTAATCCGATCGATTTACGATATGAGGGATTAATTCAACTAAGTACATAATTAAATTATGATTAGTAACACTAATCAAACACTAATACAAATACTTAAAATTAATTATGCAAGACTAAAACAATTCATTAGAACAATGCATCCATAAGTATTTATGAAATTACAAGAAAAGGGAAATACAAGAATACATTTCTAAATAAATTTTTACAAAAAAAAAATAATATAAATACATGTATAATACATGTATGGCTGGCCTATAGGCCATGTGTGTATTAGAAGTTGACTTTTATTTTTTAATATTACTTTAAACACAATCATTTTGTTTAAAAGTGCACTCTACCTTTTCATCCATGCCTTTCATCATTTGAAAGACCAAACACTTTGCCTATAAATAAGACCTCATTCTCACTTCTTTTCCACACTTCCAACAACAAAAACCTCTCCTTTTTCCTCTCAAAACCGGATTTATACACTCACACATCACAAACTTGTGCATTCAAGTGTTCTTCAAGTGTTCTTCAAGAAAATCAAGTGTTTTGGTGCATATCTTGCAAGGATTTCAACTTCTACTGAAAATCATATTCTAAATACTTCAAAGTAAGTAAATACTAACTTATTTCATCATACATTTATGTTTATATAAGTCTTGCATAATATAGATAATCACCAACAACAACAAGTTTCATAAAAACTCAAGTTTATAAGTTTCTGGTTTTTATTTTTAAGTTGTTTCTGAAAATGTGCATATGAATATATGAACACATTATAAACATGTTAATATTATGAAAACATGTGTTATATATGTGTTATATAACTTTTACAACTTTTATACAAGTAGTCTTTGAATAAACAACAACAATCATAAGTTGTTTCAAGTTTATAAAACTGCGGATTTTCGGCAAAAAATTTATATCGACTTTGAAAAATCATAACTAATTCATAACTCAACGAAATGAGTTGATTCTTGTCTCAAAATTTAGATCTATGTCTTAACTATAGATCTAGAATTTTTCATAATTTACTTTGGAGTTTAAGACCTCCAGAAATTATTTGGGAAACCGAAAGTTTGACAGCTCAAAAATGGCCAACATAGGGTTTTTAACGAGCTTTTTCACCAACCTAAACATCTCGAAAAATGGACGTTCCTGATTCTAAAAATCCTTTGTATATAGTAGTTTAATGTCCTAGAAAACCAAAGTCTAAATCATTTTGGAGATTGGTCAAAAACAACCTCAAAGTAGGCCGAAAAACCTCCGAAAAAGCTGGAAAATTATATATATATATATATATATATATATATATATATATATATATATATATATATATATATATATATATATATATATATATATATATATATATATATATATAGATATATATATATAAACTTGACGTTTTAAGCAAATTTTATTTATAAACTTGTAATGTTGGGTGATTTAAGACATAAAAATCTATAAATATATATATTATCATATATTAGAGATATTAAGTCCTTATTATCATTTAGGACTCGATTAATCTCAGTCGACGCATCATCCATCCTTTTACGCTAAAAGCTTTTTAGGCTGGATTTTTGCCACCGAAATCCCGGTGAGTTCTCATAGCCCCTATTTTCACACTGTTATGTTTTGGGGATAAAATACATGCTTCGTTTTTATATGGTCACGAAAATATCTTCATTTCTATTATGTATTACACATGTGGTTCCATTAGCCCTGATATCATGAACCGTTAATTGCATTTATTTGTAAGCGCGAATATATTGTGGATAGATCTATTGGGAGTCATGTCCCCCACTCGGGTTAGTTGGGTTGGCTAACGGCGGGTGCATATATATTCAACACACGGTATTACGTATGGGAAATACTGCATAGGGCAAACTCATTTTAAATTAAGCTTCGGTTGCATGATCGTTTATATGTAATACATAACAAGGAATTTATGATTTTATAAATTCTATCTCTATTATTGTTGTCCATACAAGTCAGATTTACGTGTAAACCTATGAGCTCACCAACAATTTTTTTGACGTATTTTAGCGTGTATTCTCAGGAAATTAAGGCAAGTCCATCACATCGGTAGTATTTTCAAGCTTCCGCATTTAAGGAGTCGCACTCAGTTTCAAACCATCGGAGATTTATTTGCATTATTTTGGATGATTTAATTATGTATTTAAATCTCTGTACCTAGCGAACTTCTTTTTATCATTTTGGGTTATGTAAAACATTTATATCTTTTAAAGTTACACCGATGTATTTTTGAAAACGTCCATATAGTGCTCGTTCATTATGATTATGGTTACGCTTCTGCGACGTCACGTTGCGTTGACAACCGGGGTAACGGGGTGTGACATCTGTTAACAAACGTATCATCAGAGAGACAACTTGATGGGACGTATGATTGGAGTTCACATCCAAAGTTTAATGCTAGAGCCTTCATGGCTGAAGTGATTAAGACTAGGGATGACGGAGCAGAGGAAGTCACAGAGGACAATGAACAGAGTGATACAAGTCCAGTGTTGGTGGAAAAGTCAGACAATCAGACCATTCTTGAGTTTGCCGCACAAATAGCGAATGTAGAATCGGATAACAAAAAGGTAATTCTGAACTTTACTACATTTCGTGATTTATGTGTTTTATGTGCTACTTCCAATGATAGATTGAATTTAGTTCTAGAAACACATAACAATTAAACTTCTCAAATAGAATCCTTAAAATCAGATAATGCTAGTCTCCTAGACATTAAAGAAGATCTTAGGAATAAGCTGAAAGCAGATGCTCAAGATGTTGTTGTTCTAAAAGACAAATTAAGTGAGCAATGTGTCAGGATAAAACTGATGTATGAGCATGTTGAGGCTTTAACCAAAGAACTTACGATTAAGGAGGTCGAACTAGTTGAATCCAGAGTTAAAGTTGCAGAGGTAAATAGTAAGTTAGAAAAGTTTAGGAACTCTTCATTAAATCTAGGGAAAATCTTAGATGCTCAACGTCAATCTAAGAAACCTGTAGGTTTAGGTTATCAAGAGTGTCCTCCACCTTTCAACGATAATTATGTGCCTCAACCTCAGGATAAAAATGATAAACCAGTTGAGTTAGAAGTAGCAACTGAAACTGTATCTGAATCGGATAAGGATATATCAACTAAAGTGACTAATAATAATGCTACGATTAAGAAAGTCAAGTTTGTGCAGTCTTCTAGTGACAGAATTTTAGGTGAAGCTAAACCTGAAGTTCATAATCAGAAAAAGGAAGTAGTCACGGTAGTTGAGAAGAAGGAAACTGACATTAGTGAGACACCAAAGTCAAAGGGTACTCATAAGAAGTCAATTGATAAAATGTCTTGTTTTAGATGTCATGAAAGGGGACATGTTGCGTCTAGCTGTCTATATAAGAAGGTAGAGTCTACACCTATTGTTGGAAAGCCTGAACAACATAAACCCTCATCAAGTGTAGCTAGCACAAGTGGTTCTCAAAACACTGAGAAAATTGTGAATGCCACACCATAGACCGCTGTTAAACAAGTACTTGTGTCGGTTAGACCAAATGAAATGGTTAGGAGTAATTCCCCGAATAGAGTCCCTAATCAGTCTATGTCAGGACCTCTACAATCTTATAGGAGTACAACACCTAGAAGAGCTTAGACTCCTGTTAGGTCTCACACTCCTCAAAGTTATCAGAAGTTATTCGAGGGCTCAACAGAATTCAATCCGAAATGCCCTATAATAGATGTTATTCGAGGGCTCAACAGCAAATGCCTACCCAAAGGCCAAGAGTGAATTTAAGTCACTCAGCACCACAACAGGTTCTCAATCAAACACCCACGTCACCTGAAAGGAGAAATGGGTATTTGAAGGAGTTCACGTATGTGGATGAGAACGGCATTACCAAGTCATTTCATGGCTTGAGTTCCCCGTGATAACTAACTTGTTTTCTTTCATGTGCAGGAGCTAACTACAGGTCTCAACAATAAGTGGTTCGTCGACAGTGGTTGCTCTAGGCACATGAATGGGGAAAGAAGTCTGCTCACAGACTTCAAGAGTGGGAACAAGGGATTCGTATCATTGGCTGGGAACAAGGTAAGAAATATCACTGGAACAGGAGTCATCACTAATGGGACTATCACTCTTGATCAAGTATATCACGTTGTTAGACTTGCTCACAATCTTATTAGTGTCTCTCAGATCTGTGATAAGAAGAATTCAGTCCTTTTTACTGATACTAAAGCGTTAGTGCTGAAGTCGGGATTCCAAATACCTGAAGAGTGGATTATGATGAGAGCCGTAAGGAAGAACGATTTGTACATGTTGGACATGAACATCTCCGATTCGTCGATGGGAACAATCTGTCTTTTGTCTAAAGCTTCAGAGTCCGAATCCATCTTATGGCACAGACGCATGGCACACTTGCACCTAAGGAAAATGAACTACATCACTAAACATGGTCTGGTACGAGGTGTCCTGATGAAGAGTTTTAAGTTTGATGACAAGTGTGTACCGTGCAAGAAAGGCAAACAACACAAGAAATCACACAAGTCAAAGAATCAGAACTCGATAGCTTCCACTTTCGATTTGTTGCATATGGACCTATTCGGACCTATCAACAAAAGGAGTATTGGTGGTAGTTGGTATTGTTTAGTTATCACTGATGATTACTCACGATTTTCATGAGTTTAAAAACAACTGCAAAGTTGATTGGGTTCTTAGACCAAGTCGAAAACTCATACGGGACAAGAGTAAAACGTATCAGGAGTGATAATGGAACAGAGTTTAAAAACACAGTAATTGGTGTATATTGCCTATTTAAAGGCATAGTGCATCAATTTAGTGCACTATATGAGCCACAACAAAATGAGGTGGCAGAATGGAAAAACAGGACTTTGATTGAGGCAGCAAGGACCATGCTCTCGAATTCAAAGCTTCCTACCATGTTTTGGGGGGAGGCAGTTAATACCGCATGTCACGTTTTAAATCAGCTCCTTACAGTCAAATCACTAAACAAAACCTGTTATGAAGTTCTGAATAAAAGACCACCAAATTTAACTGGATTTGAACCGTTTGGGGTACCGTGTACATTATTGAAAACAAAACATCAACCTAGGTTTGGTGAAAAGACTTACGAAGGATACATCCTAGGTTACGTGCCTAACTCACTAAATAAAAGTGTTTTTAACAAAACAAACGGAACGGTAGAAATTTTGTATAACATTGACGTATCAAGTTATACACATGAACCCCAAACTGGTCCGGAATGGATATTTGATTACAACTCATTGTTTGAATCATTTAACATTCCTTTGGATGGAAATGCAGGTACAATTGAAAATGACTTATCGTCATTAAATCTGAATGACGACGGTCAAGGTTTTCCAAAGACGAGCAGTCCATCAACTTTTCAGCTACAACGAAAGAAGATGGGTCTCCAGCAGATAATGATTCTTAAATACCTTACAAACGAGAATCAGACTAATACTTCAAATTCCGAAGACAGTGATCATGAGGAAGAAAATGTACCGTCTGAAGTCGTTCCCCCGTTGGGTGGGATAGGATCAAACTTAGAAGATAATCTTAGGGTCGATGAGATTGAAACATCAAGGATAAACAAGGATCATCCGGTTGAGAGCATCATAGGAAATCCGCATTCTGGTGTGAGAACTAGGAGTAGTTTGAATAACAACACAGTGTTGTTGTCGATGATCAGTGACTCCGAGGCTTTTCACACTTGTCTTTATTCGTGTTTCATCTCGCAAGTAGAGCCAAAGAATGTGCAAATGGCACTGAAAGACAACTCTTGGGTTGAAGCCATGCAAGAAGAACTGTCACAATTCAGGAAGCTGGAAGTGTGGGAGTTAGTGCCGCTACCTCGAGGAGAAGTTGCAATAGGAACCAAAGGGGGTTTTAAGTGCAAGAGAGATTATCGGGCTATTGTCACTCGCAACAAGGCAAGACTAGTAGTAAAGGGATTCAACCAAGAAGAGGGAATCGATTACAATGAGGTGTTTGCACCAGGGGCAAGGCTCAAGGCAATTCGTCTGTTTCTGGCCTTTGCATCCTTCAAAGGATTTAAAGTCTATCAGTTGGATGTAAAGAGTGCATTACTGTATGGCAAGGTGAAGGAACTGGTGTACGTCGAACAACCGCCCGGATTTACAGTTCCAAAGTATCCAGACAGAGTGTATCGTCTAGATAAGGCTCTGTATGGATTACATCAAGCACCAAGGGCATGGTATGTGACGCTATCAACCCATCTTTTAGACAACGGGTTTGAAAGAGGGAGAATTGATAGTACATTGTTCGTAAAGAAAAAGGGAGAAGATTTTATCTTGGTACAAGTGTATGTTGATGACATCATTTTCGGGTCGTCAAACGAACAGATGTGCAAAGATTTTGAGAAGGTTATGAAGTCAAAGTTTGAGATGAGTGTTATGGGAGAGTTAAACTTCTTTCAGGGTTTGCAAGTTCAACAGAGGAAGGAGGGCATGTTTATCCATCAGACGAGGTATGTCTACGATATTCTGGAGCGCTTCGGGATGGAAGGAACAAAGCTGACTGCTCACTTCAGTACTCCGATTCAAGTGAATCACAATCTCGGACCGGGTACAGAAAGTGATACTGATGTGGAACCGACTCTATATCGGGCCATGATCGGATC
>JAANYP010007975.1:0-15847 GCA_020465985.1 Centrapalus pauciflorus | reverse complement strand
GCCCCTGACGGAGATGACGAGAAAGAATGTGAGATTTGTTTGGGGAGAGCCGCAGGAGCAAGCTTTTCAGGAGCTGAAGCGATGTTTGAGTGAGGCTCCGATTCTTTCCTTGCCAGAGGGTAATGAGGATTTCGTTGTTTATAGCGATGCATCTTTACACGGTCTGGGGTGTGTTTTGATGCAACGGGGAAGAGTGATCGCTTATGCCTCGAGACAGCTGAAGGTTCACGAGAGGAACTACCCGACTCATGACCTAGAGTTGGCGGCAGTGGTGTTCGCGTTGAAATTATGGAGACATTATTTATATGGCACGAGATGTCAGCTTTTCACCGATCATAAGAGCCTGAAATACATCTTCGACCAGAAGGAGCTGAATATGAGACAACAGCGTGCCATGGAGTTGATTAAGGACTATGATTGCGAGATCCTTTACCATCCTGGTAAAGCGAATGTAGTCGCTGATGCGTTGAGTCGCAAACCCTATTCTGGTGTATTGTGTTGTGTGACAGCACGTCCTCCTGCGAAAGATTCCATGATTGTGGATCTTTTGAGATATCAGTCTGAGGCGTCATCGGCGGAGCATCTGAAGTCTGAGCGGATGGTTGGTTATATAGAGCGTCTTTCTCCTGATAGTCGCGGGGTATTGTTGTTTGATTCGCGGATTTGGATTCCTAGACTCGGTGGTTTGCGAGATATTTTGTTGGCTGAGGCTCATAATTCTCGATTATCTGTCCACCCTGGTACTACAAAGATGTATCGTGACTTGCGTTATGATTTTTGGTGGCCCGGCTTGAAGCGGGACGTCGGTCGATTCGTCGAGCAGTGTACTACTTGTTTGCAAGTGAAGGCCGAGCATCAGAAGCCATATGGCAGTTTACAGCCTTTACCTATTCCGCAGTGGAAGTGGGAGGAGATTGCGATGGATTTTGTCACTAAGCTCCCGAAGACACAGCGACAACATGACTCGATATGGGTTGTAGTTGATCGACTTACGAAGAGCGCGCATTTCATTCCAGTTAGGGAGAACTATTCGATGGATCGGTGGGCACAAATTTACATAGACGAGATCATTGCTAGACATGGGGTGCCTAAGAAGATAGTGTCTGATCGAGATTCGCGGTTTACTTCTCAGTTTTGGCAGAGCTTACAGAACGAGCTGGGTACGCGTGTTACTCTTAGCACCGCATTTCACCCACAGACGGATGGCCAGAGCGAGCGTACGATACAGACTCTTGAGGATATGTTACGAGCCTGCGTGTTAGAGTTCGGTGGGAACTGGGATGCTCATTTGCCGTTGATCGAGTTTTCTTACAATAACTCGTATCATTCTTCTATCGGCATGGCACCGTTTGAGGCGTTGTATGGTCGTAGGTGTCGTACACCCACATGTTGGCGAGAGGTAGGTGAGAAACCTATTGGCGGACTCGAGCTATTGCAGATTGCGCACGACAAGATTCAGATATTCGTGAACGATTGAGGGCTGCCCAGGATCGACAGAAGATGTATTCAGATAAGCGGCATCGACCGGTGGTGCTTGAGGTTGGTAGCTTTGTGATGTTGAAGGTGTCGCCCTGGAAGGGTATTATGAGGTTAGGCAAGAGG
Source organism: Centrapalus pauciflorus (assembly GCA_020465985.1). Lineage (NCBI taxonomy): Eukaryota > Viridiplantae > Streptophyta > Magnoliopsida > Asterales > Asteraceae > Centrapalus > Centrapalus pauciflorus. The sequence goes on along the minus strand of JAANYP010007975.1, from coordinate 14,245 downwards.
GGCAAGCTTAGCCCTAGATTTATTGGGCCCTATCGGATTTCAGAGCGTATAGGTGCACAGGCATACCGATTGGATTTGCCACCAGAGCTGGCCGGTGTGCACGATGTCTTTCATGTCAGCTATTTGCGGAAGTGTCTGAAGAATGCCGAGGAGATGGTGCCGACTCAGGATGTTCAGATTGATCAACGACTCATATATGTCGAGGAGCCCGAACAGATAGTTGATGAGAAGATCAGCAAGTTGAGAAATCGACAGATAGAGATGGTCTTAGTGAAATGGCGACATCACCGTGGACCGAATTATACGTGGGAGCCAAAGACGGAGATGATGGTGAAATACCCCGATCTGTTCAAATCTACATGATATCGAGGACGAGATCAATCCAACTTGTAAGAGATTGTAACACCCGCTAATTTTGAGGTAATTAATTTAATTTTAGTCGTTTAATTTAAATATTAATTCGAGTAGATATGGTTTAAATCATTATCATATTCTTGATTTATTAATATATATAAAAGAAGCTATTAATTGTATTAATCAATATGGTGTAGAAAAAAAAACAAATAATAATAATAATACAAATATATGCATGTGTTGCATGGATACATCAAGAACATAACCATCATCATCATCCATAATCTGCATAAATTCCCACATACAAGAAAAAGAAAAACCCTAACAGCATTTTTAACACTCTCAAATACACACACACATATTTCTGAAAATATTGGGGCTGAATTTCAAGGATTTACACAACAAATTCATCATCATTTGCATCACCATTGGAGGCTCATTAGAGGTAACAATCCACACCATAACAATAATCATATATTATATACATGTTTCAATCACAAAAATGTATTTCTGCCTATAGAATAATCTGGAATTTAAACATTGAAACAATGATAAACAATCCCTCCATAATTTGGTTTCAAGGTTTCAAGAACAACAAAATGCATATTACATGGATTTTTGGGTAATGAATCGAAAACTTACATATAAAATGATTCCAATCAGAAAATAGGAGTAGAAATGACGAATGTGTGAATGATATGGGTTTCGGTCGGAGAGGCTGCCGGCGGCAGCACCGCCGCTATCGGCGGCGGCTGTTTGAGTCAGCCCTACCAGCGTCGCCTCCCTTTTTCCTTTTCTTTTTCATTTCAGTCGATCGAGAGAGAGAGGAGAGGCACCGGCGACTGCTTCGGTCCTCATTCTTTTCTTTTCTGCCATGACCGAGAGGGTTGAGAGAGGTGTGTTGGGTGATGGTCCGGCCGGCGGTCAAACGGCGGCGGCAACGGCGCTGCTCATGCGGCTTTACTTTCGTCTTTGTTTGCATCGAGAGGGAGAGGGAGAGTGTGAGTTGTGTGTGGAGAGAGGTGTTCGGTGGTGGTCGGGCCGTGCCGGAACCGCCTTGGCCGGCGGCTTTTTCTTCCGGCTGGCGACGGCGGCTGATGCTTCATCTCCATATGAGAACCGAGAGAGAGAGAGAGAGAGAGAGAGAGAGAGAGAGAGAGAGGTATGGATTAGGGTTTCTTTCTTTTCATTCTCTTAAATTGTGTGGGCTTGAGTTTTTTTTAATTTTTTTATTATTCTTTTAATTCTTTTTGGGCTTAAGTTTTTATTTGGTAATAAGTGTTGGGCTTGAACAAATTAATTCTTTTGGGCTCTCTTTTATCAACTATCTTGGGCTAGTAATGATAATAAGAATTATAATGGTGTTGGACTTAAAGATTTAAATTGATTATGGATCCACGTTTTTCCTTTATTAATTGGATTGATTAATTAAATTAAATGGGTTGGTCTTTTATTTTTAATCTGAGCTAAAATATAAATTTAGAAGGGTTTGCTTGTATTATTTTGGGTTGGACGTATGTTAAAATATCAAATTTTGGGTTTAATCATATATTTGCTAGGACAGAATAATTATTTGATTTTTGGGTCCATTTAGTTGATCTAAATAAATTAGATTTGAGTTAGTTTATTTTAAAGTCCATTACAAAATTAATGTATTGCGAAATTGTTACTTTTATAATATGAATATTGGGGGTTATATAATATACAAAAAAGATTTGGAATGTAATTAAATAAATTGTGTGAATTAAAAAGGGATTCTATGGGTAAAGTAGTGCGAATTTAGGTATCGTATTATAAAAGGTTTCAAATTTGCATTTTTCGAACTAGACATTGAGCTGTAATTTAATAAATAGAATTACACAGAATTAATCACTGAAATATTAAATTAATAAATGGAATTGAATATCGGACATTTTAAATTATAAAGTTAAGGATATTGATAAATAGGCAATATACTTTTATATCAGGACTCTAGTGGTTTAGTTGGGACGTGTGGCTCTTGATAGTGCTTTCAGTGGATATCGAGTTGTCGTTTGGCGAGTACGGATTTGCGAGCACTGTGAGTAATTGATTTAATTTCATGAATGATCATTTATGATATGTTTGTACTGGTTATCTGATTCATTTCTTTTATCATGTTTATTCATTTCACTACCATGTTGCCTTTGATACATGCTATTCATTTCATTACCCTGAGTTGTTACATAATAACCCTTAATTTCCCCGGTATGCATACTGTGTATTTATGTGATGATTGCATGCCTGTGTGGCTGCATAATATTTTTATACGCTGTAAGTCGGGAGTGCCGCAAGCTGTGTTACTGTGTATGCATTGCTGGGAAGGCCGGATGCTACACAGACTACCTATTCGTGGACACACTGCTGGGATGGCCGGGTGCTACACATGTTGAATTTGTGCCGATAATTGTATCACTCATATTATTCTTGTTTATTTGTGCTATTAAATCTGTTACTCGCTAGGCGACGGCTTACCCCGGTTGTGGGGGCAATTTTTTCAGGTTTAGCTGATAAGGGGAAAGCACCTGCTTCAGGGTCCAGGGTTTGAGAGCTCGTGGTATCAGAATGACTTCCGCACTTTTCTGTTATATTTGCTAAAATTGTAATTGGGATGGGTAGATCCCTAGACTTTCAATTTGGTTGTAATAACTAGATTATTTATTTTGCGTACTCTGAATGTTATGGCTTAGTTTATTATGCACTAAATTTGAGGTTTGAACTTAGATAACTTTTGTTATATTAGATTTTGAGGTTTATGTTGCAGAATTATAGCAAAAGCGCCGCGTTATTAGAACGGGGTGTTTCAATGTTAAGGCACCATGCCTTAAAGAATGGGAAATTTTTTTTACGTATCGTCGGTTTTTGGCTGAAATAATTGCAAAATCTTGCAATTCTTTAAAATTACATAAAAGGATATATGTTTCCCATAGGCACTCTTTACCATCTGTGAAAAGACTTTTGAAACAAAGTGCCAAATTTCATGTTGTAGATGTCTCATTGCCTCAAGAAATGCAGCCTATCTTTCCAAGAAACAGAGGAGAGGATCCTAAGCAGGCTCAGCCCCACATTACTGCTTCACCCCCAGGATCCCAACCCACTCCTCATGATACAAATATCCCCTCTGATCCTTCTCCTACACGTACCTCCCCAGCCTCACCTCTAAATATATACACTAAAAAGAGACAAAGGACTGTAGGTGCTCCTTCCTCCTCAGTCCAACTCCCAGAGCCAAATATCCCTGTGCAAGAGGATACTCTTGCACAGCTTATCGAAAGGGCACCCACTGAGGACACTCCCACCCTCAATATGGAGGTGAACATCCCTTCTGAGGATGTTCATATGGGTTTTGTGGCTGGAACTACTGCTGTCTCTGCACAAGGGCACAGAACAGTTCCAACATACCTAAGACCACTCCCATGGCAATAGAGGGTGTGCAAGCACCATCTGGAAGTCCCCAGTACCAAGAACAAAGGGGCCTAGATGCTTTTAATGCATCTGGTATTGATGCCAGTGATAGATCTCAAATCCCTTTATCATTTGAAGATCTTGAGGCTAGTCTGCAACTCATGGCTTTGACGGATCCACAACTGAAACCTGTTGTACCTATGTTGGATCATTACAAGTCCAAAATTGCTGCACAGGGTTCACAACTCATTGCTTTACAACAACTCTCAGCAGTCCAACAACAAAAGCTTGCCCAATTTCAACTTGGGTTGAAGCTCTATGGAAACAAGATCATTCAGCTTGAAAGACATATTCAAACCCTGTTGGCAAAGGTTTTTGACCCTTCTGATCAAACCAATGCATCCAAAAAGGGGGGAGAATCAGGAGATCCCACTATCAGTCCAAACAGCTTCAAGTTCACCTCAAGCAGCTTCAGCTTCTAGGCTAACAGTCCCAACAGTTTCTCAAACTGTTATTCCAGAAACTCAAGTTGTTTCTCTTAAAAAGCAAGGAGGAGTGTTTATCAGGGAAAGCATTCAAGAACCATCCTCAGCAGTCCAAGCAACAACAGCAGTTCAAGCAGCAGCCTCAGACAAAGGAAAGGGTATTCTGATTGAGACACCAAAGATCAAATTTGTTTCAAAGGAAGCGCAAGTTGCTGCTGATGCTGAATTGGCCAGAAAATTGGCAGAAGAACAAGACCAAATCCTTGATCAGCAAGCACAAGCCTCTATGGGGGATGATGAAACCCTTGGAAACTATTTACGTGGATTGATAGTCAAAGAAGGACAGAAGAAGAGAAAAAGGCCAACAGGGCCTTCAAAGGCTGAGCATAGAAGATTTTTGATAAGCTATTCTGCAAGTGCTGGTGTTTCAAAAGTAATTGCTCAATCATGGCCCACAGTGAAACTCCAGGCCTTGTATGACAGAGAAATGGCAAAAGAAAAGGAAAAGGCCTCCAAACAAATCCAAGATCCTTCTCAACTATTGCTGCACATCAACCAGAAGTCATTCAGCAGACAAAGTTTGACCAATTCAAAATGGTTATGTTTGATCAACAATTACAGAAATAAATGGAAATAGAAAAGGCCCTTGATCAACTTGACTTCTCCAAACCTCCAATTACTTACTAGTATGCCAAATCAATGGACAATATTGATCTTGTATATCATTTTGTAATTAAAAGAGAAGCTAGTCCAGAAGAGGAGTATAAGAACCTGATCCAAATTGTTCAGAAGATGACCAGAGATGAGCTAACTCAAATGCACAATATTGGGAAAGCTAGCCACTCTAGGTCACCAATAGTATGGGTTCAAAATAACATAAAAGATCTTAGAAGCATGATTGATCCAGTATCCACTAGAATGGATATAGAAGCTGCCAAGGAAGTGAAGATTGTACAGCTTGATCTATATGCAAAATCCATGACATATAGACTCAAACTTGCAGACAGATCTAGCAAATTCTAGAGTTTGAATTCCTTGATTTACCAAGAAAATGGTTACAACAGATGAGCTCAATGAAGATAGAATATGATAGAGAAGAAATTAAAAGAGACTTCATCAAAGCTATAAGGCAAAAGCTTGCACAGTTGTAATATGTAAGTTTTTGGATACCTTAGTTTGTGAATAACAGTTTTACTTTGTACTTATTTCTTATGTGTATAGAAACTTAAAGTCTTTTGTTAAGAATTTAACTTAGGGGGAGATTGTTGAGAAATAATCTAAGTATATCAAGCTGTTAGTTAGGATTTCTCAAACTGTTAGTAGTATTTTTGTGTAATTACAAAGCTCGAACTGCTAGTTCAAAAGTTCAAGCTGCCAAAGTCGAAGTTCAAGCTGCTCAACAGAAAGATAACAGAAAGTGCTACGAATCAAGAAGTGATGAAGATTTCAAGATTTAAAGATCTTCCAAAGATATTGTTAGGCACAAAAAGGCCTCAGTCAAACCTACTCTACATCTTAGGGGGAGATTTTTAATCAAACCTGTTGATGCACTTAAAGGTATAATTTAAGGCCTATTTATGCCTTATTGAAACCTGAAAAGTGATTTGCAATATCAGCCCAAAGCTGTTTACCCTGTTGCGTTAGTTGCAACAAAGGCAGTTTGTCCAAGCTGTTCCGTCTGCTGAACAGGCTGGACATAAACTGTCTATGCTGCTCTACTCTAATGAGCAGCTTGGACAGTTTACAAGTGTTCTGTTCTTTGTGAGCAGAACCTGTTCTTTATGAACAGGTTAAACACTTTATGGAATATGTTTCCAAGTCCTCATGTAATGTTTTTGGCTACAAGATCATTTTAAAAGTCGAAGACAAAGTGGAAAAACAGTACTGCACAGACTGCTCACGCTGTTCTGTTTACATGAAGACACACGGATATCTGAAAAGGGTGACAGACCTTTTCTTATATCAAAATGGCCTTAACAAAAGAAGAAATATGCAAAGTTGACATTCCTCTTTTGGTTAAAGCCTTATGCAACAGTGACAAAAAGAAAAAGACAAAGATTCTGCCATGTGAAGACAAATATGCTTTATCAGAACGTGCAGAAAGGTGTCTTGTCTTTTTGGAAAGACTTTCCACTATCTCATTTGTCCAACGAAGAAGCTTCACTGAGATTCTCCTTTTGAGTATAAAAGGAAGCTTCTAAGGATTGTGAGACATAAGCCAAGAGTGTGAAATTAGAACGTGCATTGAAGTGTGTTATTCCATGCATGCAAGTCTGCTTAAATAAAACAGTAGAGTGTGTCTATGTTGTCTTCGTTTAAGCTGTCCATCTGAGTCTTGTAAAATCAGTGAGTGCATCTAAGTGATTGTAGTCATTGTATATAGTCTGAGTGTGTCTTAGATTAGTTGAACAACTGTTGTATCTGTCATCTCAGCTTGAACCTTTCCGCAGTCAAGCTTGTTTGTAATTAACACTTGTTAATAATATACACAAACATTGAGAAAAAGATTGTTAAGTTTTTAAATAGCTGTATTCACCCCCCTCTACAGCTTAGAACTATATACTTGGGAAACCTTTTGGGACCTACAACTGGTATCAGAGCGTGTTAGAATGTGTGTCAACTCTAGATCTCTCATTCTCCCTACTTTCCCATGGACAACAATGCTGCAAGTTCCTCCTCGTACTATGACAATGGGTCAACGGCAAAACCCCCCAAGTTCAATCATCAGAACTTCTCTGGTTGGAAGTGCAGAATGATGCTCTACTTAGAAAATCTGGATGTACAACTACCAGAGATAGTAATGGAAGGTCCCTATGTGCCAACTTCTGTTACTACCATTACTCCTGCTGTTGAAGGAGCTGCCCCTGAAATCAGAACCTTTGAGAAGGCCAAAGCTCAATGGTCTGATGAAGACAAAAGACTGGTTGCTCTGGTTGCAAAAGCCAGGAATAACCTGGTCATCTCTCTGCCTGATGATGTGTTTAAACAGGTTGAGAAGATGAAGACTGCAAAGGAGATGTGGGATACTTTGTGTACCGTCTATGATGGTCCCACAATCAAACTGGATAACAGGATCAACAATCTAGTTAGACAGTATGAACTCTTCTTTGCAAAACCAAAGGAGTCACTCACAGAAACCTACACCAGGTTTACTGCTCTTGTTAATGATCTCAAGACTGTTGGGATCACAAAGTACAGCCTGACTCTGGTGAACAAGTTCTTGGACATCTTGCCTGAAGAGTGGATCTACTTTTCTACCATATTGAGAAATTCAGGTACCATCAAAGGTATGGATCTTGCAAACTTATATGGATCCTTACTAAATGATGAGCAGTCAAGGCAGCAGAAGAGAAATGCCTTGGAAATGTCCAAGAGAGGTGCTGCCTTAGTGGCCAGCGTGAGACAACCTGTTGGGCAGGTATGTGATGTGTTCACACAACCTGATCAACAGGCTGATTATGAAAGAGAGGAAAGGTCTGATGAGGAAGACAGTGCAGATCTTGCTGAACTTGATGATCAGCAAATGATTGCAATGCTTGTCAAAAGGTTCAACAAGAAAAGGTTTGGAAGAAAAATGCTGCAGGGGAACTCAAATGCTGTAAAAAAGAAGGCATTTGATAAATCTAAGGCTGAGTGCTTCAAATGTGGCAAGACTGGCCATATAGCTGCTGACTGTGTGTCAAAAGCTGTTGGTCAGTCATCCAAACCATTCAAGACTAACAGGGACGATGGCTACAGGGTTAGGTATCTTATGGCCATGGCTAAGCTGAAAAAGTTGGAAAACTCAGTGGGTTCCAACAAGCAAAAGGGACTCATGGCTGAAACATGTGATTGGGAGGAGTCTGATTCATCCTCAGATGAAGAAGACAACAACTGTCTGATGGCCAACACTGACGTCCCATCAACAAGCAATTTCAAACAGGATTTGGCTGAAGCTGAAGCCTTCAGCAGCTTAGAGAACTGGAACCCCACAATGATGTACAATGTACAAAACTTTATGGCTTACAGTTCTGAAGAAAAAGTAAAAATGTTTGAATATGTGCTTGTTGATTTAAAAGCTGCTGTTGAGAAGCAAAATGTTTTATTGTTTGAAATCTCTAGACTTAAAAATGATCTTGACACAAAATCCTATAAACTGGACAGCTTCCATAAGTTGGAAACTGAGCTTGGTGAACTAAAACACATCAACTCCATTTTAATGGAAGAAAAGAGAGAGACAGATGTAAAACATGCAAAGCTTCAAAAGATAGTTGACTCTTGGTGCCAATCTGCACAAAAAGTCAGCCATTGTATCAGTCAAAAGATCCCTGCACAAATCCAAGCCTATCTTGGAAGGGATCTTGACAAAGCAACTTCTATTGTTGAGATTAAGAATCTGAAAGATGACTTATCCACTCTTGGTGAGCTTCCCAGCACTTTCATCCAGAAAGTAAATGGAAAGCTAGTCTCAACATACAGGTTTGTCAGGCCTCAAAATACTGATAACTTGTGTGAAAAAGCCCCCAAAGCTGGTGATGGAATGTGTTCTCCAACAAATCAGCATGCTAAGTGCTCCGCTGATTCACACAAGCAGAAGAAAGGAAAATATTCTCAAACTGCAGCCGTGGACACTAAACCTGTTGACAAAACAGGCTCTGGGTCCAAAGCTGATGGTAAGAGACATGTTAATCCTTTTGATGCTAAACATTTTGAAAATAAGTTTTCAAAAGGTAAGCAGCCTGCTTTCAACAAGGGTAAGTCTCATGTTGAAAGAAAATCTGTTGTGGTTTCAAATAAGTTTTTAAATCATAGTGGAAAACTGGTCATAAATGAAAATAAGTCTTTCAAAACCAGAAGCAGTGATTATGTTGATAGGCAGCATAAATCACATCTCAATAAGGACAAATGCAAAGCCATTGCTCAACCTGAGAAATTTGGGAATAAGTTTCCCAAAACTGTGGAAGGTCAAAAACCAATCAAGCTCCCTGTATTTGACATCTGTCCTCCCAAAAAGAGGAAAGAAGAAACAGGCAAAGCTGTTGCTATTGTGCCTTCCACCCAAACTGTTGATTCATCTAAGCATAGTAATAAGTTTGCTAAACCTGCTGACAGAATTAACGAAAACAATTCAGAATATGTTTCTGAAAGTTCTTCTTCCAAAAAGGCTAAAAAGAGAAAATGCTATAAATGTGGAAAGAAGACACACATGGCCAAAGACTGTCTTGAAAATGAGGACATGAGGCCTGTTGACTCTGCTAGTTCCATCATTGCTAAAACAAGCAGTGTTGGAAGTAACGTAGTCAATGAGAGTGGTATCCAAACTGATACCATTCAAATAGGAAATATTAGTGTGGATATCACTAGTCCATCAACAAACGTTGATGAAGTAGGAGAACTCATCCCTATGATGAGTTCCCCTAAAAGAAACTAATATTCTCCTTTGACACTCTGCAGGACAAACAACCATCCTAGGTTTGGTACTTGGACAGTGGCTGCTCAGGACACATGACAGGTTGCAAGGACCTGCTGAGTGATCTCAGGCCTGAAAAAGGGCCAAAAGTCACCTTTGGTGATAATGTACAGGGATCCACAGAAGGATATGGAACTCTTCAAGCTGGTGCTGCAGTGTTCAAAAGGGTAGCTTATGTGGTTGGGCTAAAACATAATCTTGTTAGCATAAGTCAACTATGTGATGCTGGCTACAAGGTTAATTTTGATGAGCACCTGGGTTACATATTGGATCCCCAAGGCAAAGTTGTGTTGTGTGCTCAACGAAAGAAAGGTGTATATATTGTGGACATGAAATCTGCTGATCCCACAACTGAAACCTGCTTTCTCACAAGAACCAATGCAGACCTTAACTGGTTATGGCGCAAAAGGCTGTCACACCTGAACTTCAAGAATATCAACAAACTCTGTTAGAAAGAGATGGTAACAGGTTTGCCTTCTATAACTTTTATTAAGGATAAACTCTGCACAGCTTGTGAAAAAGGCAAGCAGAGAAAATCATCTTTTAAATCCAAACATAATTTTTCTATTGATACTCCTCTCTTCTTAATCCACGTGGACTTGTTTGGACCAGTTAGTGTCCCAAGTCTAGGAGGAAGAAGATACACTCTAGTAATGGTTGATGAGTTCTCCAGGTTTACATGGGTGATCTTCTTGAAGAGCAAAGGAGAGGCTGCTAGAGAAATCAATGGATTTATCAAGAAGATGGAAATGCTAAACTCTGCTCAAGTAAAGCAGCTTAGAAGTGATCATGGTACTGAATTCAGAAACAGTACTCTTGAGGACCTCTGTGAAGAAAAAGGGATCTCACAAAACTTTTCAGCAGTAAGAACTCCTCAACAAAATGGAGTGGCTGAAAGGAGAAACAGAACCCTCATAGAAGCTGCTAGAACCATGTTATGTGCATCTGGTTTACCTTCATCATTCTGGGCTGAAGCTGTCAACACTGCCTGCTTCACCCAAAACAGATCCTTAGGGGTGAAAAGGTTCAACAAGACTCCCTATGAGCTGCTCAAAGGGAGGAGGCCAAACATTATCTACTTCCATGTGTTTGGATGTCCCTGCCTCATTCTGAATCAAAGGGACCAACTGGCAAAGTTTGAACCCAAAGCTGATGAAGGTATGTTTGTTGGATACTCTGCTATCTCCAAAGCCTACAGAGTATACAACAACAAGAGAAAGGTGATAGATGAATCTATCAATGTTACCTTTGAAGAGTCCAGGAGTGCCTCCACCAAAGCTGTTCCTGAATCAGTTTCAGGAGAATTCAGCTTTGATGATCTCATGCATTCCAACAGTGAAGAAAAGGACTCAAAAGCTTCCACTACATCCATAGTGGAACCTACTAACCATGAAGGGCGTGATGATGATTATGTTGATACACCCTGTGTGAATAAGTGTACTGACTTAATCACAACTTCATGTCCTGAACCAATCAATGCTGATTTTCCTGGATCCTCTGCTGATATGTTCAACAATGGAGAGTCATGCTCAACAAGTGAACTGGCTCAAGATATCAGGGTGTCTGAAAATCTTGAGAGCTGCTCAACAGGGCCTGTTAAAGATGAAAACAACTCAGGAGAATCCTCATTGAAACAAGATCCTAAGTGGATCAGGTGTCACCCCAATGATCAAATAATTGGTGACATCAACAAAGGGGTGCAAACAAGATGGGAGAGCTTAGGGAACTTTTGTATGTTCTCTAGCTTTGTGTCCCTAATGGAGCCAAAAAAAGTGGATGAAGCACTTAAAGATGCCAATTAGATCACTGCCATGCAAGAGGAACTCAATCAGTTTTAAAGAAACAAGGTATGGAAGCTGGTCCCTGCTCCTAAAGGTAAAACTATAATTGGCACCAAATGGGTTTACAGGAACAAGATGGATGAGTAAAGTCATGTCATTAGAAATAAGGCAAGACTTCTTCCTCAAGGCTATAGACAGGAGGAATGTATAGACTATGATGAAACGTTTGCTCCTGTGGCCAGGTTAGAGGCAATTCGTTTGTTTCTAGCCTACGCCGCTCATAAGAGCATGAAGGTATTCCAAATGGATGTGAAGAGTGCATTTTTGAATGGTAAGCTGCAAGAAGAAGTCTATGTCAAGCAGCCTCCAGGTTTTGAAAATGAACATCATCCAGGTTTTGTCTATAAGTTGGACAAAGCTCTCTATGGTCTAAAACAAGCCCCTAGAGCCTGGTATGAAACTCTTACTGATTTCCTTATGAGCAATGGTTATTCCAGAGGTAAAGTGGATAACACATTGTTCATAAAGAAGGTGAAGTTTGACATTATGCTTGTTCAAATTTATGTGGATGACATAATATTTGGATCTACTAATGAGCAGTTATGCAAGAATTTTTCACTACTCATGAAATCTAAGTATGAAAAGAGTATGATGGGAGAACTAACTTTCTTTCTAGGATTACAGGTTAAACAAACCTCAAATGGAATCTTTATAAATCAAAAAATGTATACTTTAGATCTTTTGAAAAAGTTTAAATTTGATCAAAGTTCTCCTATGAAAACCCCAAGGGCAACCAATGTAAAATTGGATGCAGATGCCAGTGGCAAAGCTGTTTCAGTAACAACTTACAGAGGCATGATTGGGAGCTTGCTGTATTTAACTGCTAGTAGACCTGATATTATGTTTGCTACCTGTTTATGTGCTAGGTTTCAAGCTGATCCTAAAGAATCACATCTAGCTGCTGTGAAAAGAATCTTCAGATACCTTAAGGGTACACCAGGTTTAGGTCTTTGGTATCCCAAAGACTCAAGCCTTGAGCTAACAGGTTATTCAGATTCTGATTTTGCAGGCTGCAGACTAGATATGAAAAGCACAACAAGTGGATGTCAACTCCTTGGTGGTAAGTTGATAAGTTGGTGTAGCAAGAAGCAGAACTCAGTTTCTACTTCTACTGCTGAAGCTGAGTACATTACTGCTGGAAGCTGCTGTGGGCAGATTCTGTGGATGCAGCATCAGCTTGAAGACTATGTACTTGTGTATAGGAAAACTCCTATTCTGTGTGACAATACAAGTGTCATAGCTATCTCCAACAATCCAGTGTTTCACTCCAAAACAAAGCATATTGAGGTCAGACATCACTTCATAAGAGATCACATCAAGAAAGGTAATGTGGAGGTAAGTTTTATTTCCACAGATGAACAGCTTGCAGACATTTTCACCAAACCTCTTGATGAAAACAGGTTTAATTATCTGGTAAGCAAGCTGGGCATGTTAAACAAAAGTGACTAAGTGTCCAAACTGTTTAAAGTTACTATATGTCTCACACTGCTCAAGTTTTGTAGAACAGCTTAGACAAACAGGCTATGCGTGTTCTATACTTAGCCATTTTTTGCAAAACCTGAACAGCTTGAGCATATAACAGGTTTGACAATAACAGCTTATATGTCAAGTCTGGTCTGGTGATCAAACCTCCACCCTTCTCACTCTCTCAATCTGTCATACAAGACATTGTCTTGTAACCTGATCAGCTATTGAATAGAACCTGTTCTTATATAGCTGAACAGGTTGAAGGAACAGCTTGAAGAGTGAACAGCTTGTGATGAACCTACTCATCACAGGTTTGACCAACAGCTTAGACCATCAATTTTAATTACCTTTCTTCACAATTAAGTTACTTAATTTTTGTTTTTATTTAACTTAATTACTGCGGATAATGTGGGTTAACGTGTGTTAGTGATCAAAAAGGGCTCAAGTGGTCTGACAACCGTTCTGACATGGACAACCGTTCCATTTTCCGTTAACGAACATTTCAAATCAACCGCCCAAATGTTTCTCTCTCATACACACTCACATTCAAATCAAAGAAATACCCCCTACTGTTTGATCTTCGTCTTCCTCACTACTTCCATAACTTCCTAAGAACCCTAACCCTCGACTAAGTGTCCTGTGCTTCAACTACTCTCACTATTTTCCAAATGGCTCACCGCAACAACCCCTTTCTACCAGTATTTGTTGGTGCTGTTGTTCAAAAACATTCATCTGTCACCACAATGCTGACTCTGAAACCTACCAGCTACCTTGCAAACCTAACCATCCCCAAAAACTATGTGGGGAAAGGCTACGAAGAAATGGTGGAGTTACTGAAAGTTCATCCTCTGAACTATGCCATGACTGCCACTCCTGGTGTCCTGTACCAGGAGATGGTATATGAGTTCTGGTACACCTGTGCCTACAACCTAAATACCAAAGTCATCAGAGGAACAATACTCAATGGAACTCAATCCATTGAGATCACTACTGGTCTAATCAGAGAGGTGCTTCATCTTCCAGTTGCCGAATCCTATGATCAGCCCCAGGCTGAAAATGACCAGATAGGCAATCTGCTACGCTTCTGTGCTGTAGCAGAACCCAAAGTTGGGGCCACACTATTTAGGAAGGATTGTCTCCAACCTACAGTTTTCTCTTTGCCTCTGTGGTGATGTGCTTCAGCAGTAAGGTTGCTTCCTTTGACCAACTAAGCCGTGATGAGATTC
>JAANYP010007972.1:0-83644 GCA_020465985.1 Centrapalus pauciflorus | reverse complement strand
TAGTCTTTCCAATTTCCTTATTTCTGCCGGTTTCTATAAAGGTGTGGTGGACACAACTCTGTTCACAAAAAGGGAAGGCCCACATATAATGCTAGTACAAATATATGTCGACGATATTATATTTGGATCTACTGACAGTAATTTTTGTAAGGATTTTTCAGCCCTAATGGAGTCCAGGTTTGAGATGAGTATGATGGGGAAATGAACTTTTTCCTCGGATTACAAGTCAAACAACTTGAGGATGGGATTTTTGTGAACCAGTCAAAATATACTCTTGACATTCTCAAGAAGTATAAGTTAGACTCTTGCACGAGTATCGCAACTCCCATGGCCTCCAACTGTAAGTTAGACACCGATCCTTCTGGGAAAAGTGTTGATAATACAACTTACAGAGGAATGATAGGATCCTTACTATACTTGACTGCCAGTAGGCCGGATATAATGTTTTCAACATGTCTTTGTGCTAGATTTCAGGCCGACCCAAAAGAATCACACCTAACTGCGGTAAAACGCATTTTTTGTTATCTTAAGGGTACACCCGAACTTGGTCTATGGTATCCAAAGGAAACCGATATCGATCTTACCGCTTTTTCAGATGCTGATTTTGTAGGTTGTAGAGTCGACAGAAAAAGCACGTCGGGAGGAATACAGTTTTTAGGAGATAGACCGGTGAGTTGGTCTTCCAAAAAGCAGAATTGTGTTTCCACATCTACAGCTGAGGCTGAGTATGTAGCAGCTGCAAGCTATTGCTCTCAAGTGATGTGGATGAGAACACAATTACGCGATTATGGATTCTCACTCACCAATATCCCAATTTACTGTGATTCTCGAAGTGCAATTGTCATCTCTTGCAATCCCGTGCA
Organism: Centrapalus pauciflorus; assembly: GCA_020465985.1. Taxonomy (NCBI): domain Eukaryota; kingdom Viridiplantae; phylum Streptophyta; class Magnoliopsida; order Asterales; family Asteraceae; genus Centrapalus; species Centrapalus pauciflorus. The sequence goes on along the minus strand of JAANYP010007972.1, from coordinate 82,781 downwards.
GCACTCTCGAACAAAACACATAGATATCAGGTATCATTTTATTAAAGATCACGTAGAAAAGGGAACCATTGAGTTGTATTTTGTTGGCACGGAATATCAACTTGCGGATATATTTACTAAAGCTTTAGACGAACCTCGTTTTCAGTTTTTAGTATCCCATATCGGCATGTTGAATCCACCTTTCAATTAAATATCAGATATTATCTTAAATAATTCTATTTCAATCTATCGTGATTGAAATTCCTTTATTTTAGAAAATATCTGTTATTTAAATTTAAGGACTGTGTCACAAAATTGAAACTCAATATTTCCTTATCTGTGTACATTTTTAATAATTAATGATCCTGACAAATTGCTATGTGAATTGTTCATCACGGAGTGGGACGCAAACAATATCCAGGTTTGTCTGTTTCTAAAAGGCTAAAAAGGGTTAACGAGCTTAATCACAAAATCAAAAGGAAAAGCACCGTTATTTATTTGAGGGGGAGTATAGTTAGGATTTTAAATTTTTATAATTCTTTTTTTTTTAATTTCTTATAGTTAAATTTTCAATTTTAGGTTGGTCATATTTTTATTTAATTTTAAGTTTAATGTAATAGGTCAGAAAATTCCAAAAAGATTTTAAATTTCAAAATTATCAAAAAGCCAAAAACATTTTAGTTTATTTTATTTTAGTTTAGTTTATTTTATCTTAACTTAAAAGATCAAAGAAAATACCAAACATATCTTATTTAGTAGGTTCATGGAAAAATTCAAAAAGATTTAATAACTTTGGGCCAAATTTTTTATTAAAAATCTTGTTTTTGTTTATTTTATTAAAGCCCATTTCTTTTAATTATGTGTGTGTATTAAGTCCAATCCGGCGGCCCATTCCACTCCTAGGGCGCGGATCCCCTCTGACCCGACCCCGACCCGGCTACCTTTTAAAAAGGTGGGTCAATCGGTTAACATCTTCACTTCCTTCATTCTCAAGTTTTCTTGTGTTCTTCTTCCTCCTCTCGTCGACACCCACCGCCGGCCACCATTAAAGCACACTCAAGCTTTTGGATCTTCACTTTCTTTCGATTTTCTTGCATTTTCCTACTTCGGCATCATCAGGTAACTTCCTTTTTACTTTATTTTTGCTTTTAATGTCTTATATTGTGTGTTTGATTCTTCTTTTTTTCTTCTTTTTTTCTTCTTTTTTTCTTTTCGGTTTTTATACATTTTAGGTAGTGTAAAGTGTTATTTTTACTTAGTTGTAGTTAGATAAAATGTTCCTTAGGTTGTTTTAGACTAGGATCTGTAATTTCATGCATTTTTGTCACAATCACCACTGTTCACGTTGCATGCTGCATGAACATCATAAATGAACTGCTAAACTTCGGACCATCCGAATTCAGACTAAGCCCCGATTTCGGATGTGTCCCTTAGAAGAATTTCCAAAATTTTTACAACTGTACAACCGAATTCGGACACTGTGCATCCGAACTCGGACCACTGTGCACCCGAATTCGGTTCTTCAAAAGTATGTTCAAAGTGTTCATTATTTTTCTAAGTTATAATTCATCATACACTGTACTAGGCATGACAAAAAAATCCGAACCCGATGGGGAATCCGATATCCAACCCGGATTTGACCGGGAAAAACCCGAGTTGACCGGGGACGGGGACGGGTTCGGGGAATCCCCGAAATGAAATTGTCAGGGGCGGGGCGGGGCGGGTAATCCCCGTAACCCGTTGAAATAAATAATTTTAAGGGTTTTTAATTAAAAAAATACACTTTTCTTCTCCTAACCTAGTTAAGCGTGTCCGTAGTCCCTCTTTTGACTCATTTCCTCACCTCTCAATTTTCCAAATTTCCAAATTCCAATCGACTCTTTTTCTTTTCCTACCCATTTCCTCTTTTGACTCTTTTCTTCTTCTAACCCTAATCACACACACTGCCACCACCAGCCGGTCCGCCTCCCACCACCAGCCGACCACCGCCCACCACCTGCAAGTCGACCGTCTGCTGCTCCTGCTCGCCGTCCACCGCCCACCACCTGCAAGTCGACCGTCTCCTGCTCCTGCTCGCCATCCACAGCCCACACCGTCGACCGTCTCCTACTCGCCGTCCACTGCCCACACCATTTGCACTCCACCGTCTCCTGCTCGTCACACACAGGTTCGTTCTCTCATCTCTCTGTATCTCTTACACTGTTACACACTTTATTTGGAAAATATTTTTTGTATATAAATGTTGTCATGCATCTACAGATCTACTGGAAATACCAATTTATGGTCTCCTGTAGCGTGTAAAGAAGCTCAAGATGCCTTATTAGATTACTTGCATTCCACTAGAAGTTTACAGTTTATGGATGCGGAAAATATTAGTCGAAATTCACCAAGGTTTCTTGGAAAGTTGTTAAAAGGGGTTGAAAATAAAGAGAGTGTTGGGCAATCGGTTTCCCGATTCTTGCGGTACCATACTATCAACGAATTCGAGCCCTTTTTCGAGAGCATGGGTTTGGAACCTTGTGAATTTTCAACCTTTTTGCTGCGTAATTTGATGTTTTTAAGTGATGATAATGTGTTGCTAGAGAATTATCATGTATTTTGTCAGTACGGTTTTGCTCCCAATAAAATTGGAAAGATTTACAAGGAAGCTAAAGAAGTGTTTAGATATAATGATGGTGTTTTGTTGTCACGGCTACAATTGGAAACATATGTTTGAGCTTTTGTGTTTATTTAAAAAATTAGGTTGTGACAAGGAGGATTTAGGAAGATTAATGCATAAACATCCTGCTATTTTTGCATATACATATTTTTGCATATAATTCATTGGTTTAGATTTTCAAGTTTTTCAAGTTCTTATAATTTTAGAATAGAATTCCAAATTAGGCTTTACCCATTTCAAATTTATGTGTCATTTATTGCTTACTTTATTAATTATTATTTAGATTTGAAGTTAGTTTAAAACAACGTGAACCTCTTTACAAGACCTTGCCTAGTCCATTAGATTGGGAAAATGCACAACAAATTTGTGATAGATTGAAGTTGTTTTATGATATTACTCTTTTATTTTCTGGAACATCATATCCCACAGCTAATATGTACTTTTCCAAGATTTGTGAGATTAGGCTTGCCTTATCCAAATGGATTTTATCTAATAGTAGTGTCATTAGCAATATGGCTACACGTATGATTGGAAAGTTTGAGCAGTATTGGGGTAAGCCACATGAATTGATGGGTGTTGCTACAGTTTTAGACCCAAGATACAAGATGGAAATGATTGAATTTTATTTTCCACTTGTATACCCAAATGATCATAAGGTTCAAATTGAGAATGTGAAAAAGCTTTGTGTTGAGTTGGTTAATGAATACCAAGAGAGAAATTCACAAAGTGAACAAGTGGTTAGAGATAGCATGCAAGGATCTGTAAATGAAGTGTCTGGCGATGGAGACTTGACTCCTTGGGATATGTACTTAATGTCTAAGAGCAAAGATCCTCCATCTCCTGTGAAAACTAAATTTGATCATTATTTAGAGGATGGAATTGAGCCACAACCTGCAAAGTTTGATGTGTTGCTTTGGTGGAAGATAAAGACAGCAAAGTATCCAATTTTACAAGCTATTGCTAGAGACATATTGGCTATTCCCGTCTCTACAGTGGCTTCCGAGTCGGCTTTTAGTGCTAGTGGAAGATTGATTAGTCCACATCGAAGCCGACTTCTTCCAGACACAATTGAAGCATTAATGTGTTCACAAAGTTGGGTACGAGAAGAGATGATGAAAGGTATTTTCATCAAGTTTCATTAATGTGATTGTTTTTATTATTATTTATTTTATAAAGTAACATGCATATGTTTTTTTTATTTCAGAAGCAGGTGATCAATTAACAGCTGCTAACGTTGCAACTGTGTTTGAAGATGATGATCCGGATGCTCATGGTAATTGTATAAACTTTAATTTACAAATGTTTAAGATAACATGTTGAATACTAATTGTATTATTTTTAAACTTTATTGTAGATTCTGCAACAGTGGAGATGCTGTAAAGTATGATGGTGTGAGGAATTTGACGGGGAATTTACGTACTTTCGTTTGTTATGTATTTTCGTATGAATTGTATTTCCATGAATTGATGGTGTTGCTACAAACTATTGCATTTCCGTTTCTTACGTACTTTATTTTAATTTCGTAATCGGTCATATTAGGGTGATGTTTATCATTAAGATTTGTCATGCTTATTTTATTATTTTATACTATCTTATGTCAATTTATTTAGTTTTTTTAATCGATTGTCAAACGAACAAATTACCCAAAACCCCGACGGGGATCCCCGAACCCCGGTGGGGGCGGGGATGGGATGGGAAATTTAATCCCCGCCGGGGATGGGGACGGGGATAGGAAGTCGGGGACGGGGACGGGGAATGGGGTCCCCACCCCGATCCCGCCCCATTGCCATGCCTACACTGTACATCCGAAGTCGGATGAAATCCGAATTCGGTCCCCATCCGAATTATGGGTTCCATCCGAATTCGGTCCTTTCCATCTCATTGCATACATCTACTTCGGTCCACATCCGAATTCAGATTATGCTCATGCACCATCCGAATTCGGCCACCCACATCACCACTTCCATGCATTTCGGACACCCATCCGAATTCGGCCAATACTGTCACCTCATCCGAATTCGGACCTCACACATATCATTCATGCATCATCCGGATTTCGTCCTGATCCGAATTCAGTGACACTGTTCATCCGAATTCGGACCATCCAAAATCGAACACTTAGCATTTTTCAAATTTTTTCATTTTTGCATTTTTTTATAAATTCAAAAAATACAAAAATATTTTCCTCAAAGTGCACCATTGATTAGAGTTAGGACTAGTGTTTGAGTGAAAAAGTCTGGTCTAACATCGGTCTCTTAACGATTGACTTTGGACTTTATTAGTAGAATTTTACTCTACTAAAAAGACCCGATGCTAAACAGATTAGGCAGTTTCTATTTCACACTAATATAGACTTCACATCAATGCCTTATCAGTTAAGTCTTATTATTCTAACTCTGATGCACATTGCAGGATGATGGAACCAGCAGTTGTTCTTACCATACCCCATCCCCCCATCTCAAATAATAACGCCCAACTCCCAGAACAATCCATCCTCCCCAACGCCGAGTTTGTCGAGTTTATTCCGCACAACTGGAAACTCGACGTTTCCATCCTTACCAAAGAACCCCAAACCCTTGCATTCGACATCCTCACTCGCCATCCAATCTATTACGCCTTATCCACCGCCACTGCTGTTCCCCAGATCTATCTGCAACAATTCTGGAACAGGCTACAATACTTTCCTGACCCTGAACCTCACTTTACATCCACCATAGACTGTGTTCCAGTCAAACTCACTATATCCGCCATGCGCCACATCCTTCACCTACCAGCCGAATTCTACCTTCCAACCCACGAACATTTTGATCCCAACCTGTAACATCCTCGGATTTAATTTATTGTATTTGAAGATTATTAAGTTTAAATTTGTAAATTAAGTTAAATTATTGATAATGATTATGTATTTGAATTTATGGAAGTTGGTTGCATATTATGGAAATTTAGAATTTTATTTATTAAGTGAAAAGAATTATTTAAAGCATTGAGGATAATAAATAAAAGATAGAAATCTTTTATTTTATAAATCGATAGTAAATGGGATCTGATGAGTTGAGGGACTAAAGATGTTAAAATAAGGAATTTTGAAATAAAAGACCAAAGGTCTTTCATTTCCAATCACCACTCTCTCTCACTAGAACTCTTTCTCTCTCGGCTCTCTCTCTAAAATATTCAAGATCATCAAAACTTGGATTCGAAGTCTGAAAATTTGAAACAAGGTTGCATTCAAGGAACAATCAACACTGCAATCGAAGAATTAAGGTAAACATTCTTTAAATTTCGAAATTAGAAGCAATTTGGTTCGGTTTTGTTCAAATCCGAAAATAAGATTTGGGGTTGCAAATGTTCATGCATGTATGATATTGTTATGGATTAGTTTAAATCGAGTATTTATGATGCTATGTACAAAATTTCAGCCCCTGATTCGAACTGAAAGTATGGATTTGAGCATTTAGTGTGTGTTTTAGTGTGTGTTCGAAAATAAAGAAAAAAAAAAACGGTTATAAAGGGTGTGATTTGGTGCATGAAAGAGGTTAATGTTAGTGTTAAAGTGGTTGAAATTAAGTGTATTTTAGTTGGTATAATTTATTTCATGTATTGAATTAGTACCAAAAAGGACTTGGATTAAAATCTGGAAACAATAAAACTGCACAAGTTTGAACATCTGAAGGTCCGAATTCGGATCCTTGATGAACTCGGATCTGGTCCGAATTCGGATGAGGCCCGGATTTCAGGAAAGTTAATATATCAAAAATAGTCTAAGTGTTTGAATTTCGGATGTGGTCCGAATTCGGTTGGGGACCGAATTCGGATATGGTCCGAACTTAGCTTGGGTCCGAAATTAAAAGGGACCGAATTTGGATTTATGTGGGATCCGAATTGGGATCCATGTGGGATCCGAACTGGGGGTCCGAATTCGGGTGGGGTCCGAATTCGGACATGGATCCGAAACTGGGATCAAAAATGGTAAAAACTTATAAAATTAAGTTTTATGGAATTAAACAAGATATTAACACAATGTGTTGTTACAAATGACTTACAGGTCCCTTGTGGTGTTGTTTAACCCACAGTGGGGTACTTTGTGGATCCGGTTGAAATTCCGAGGAGAAATAAAATTTGATTAAAGATAAAAACGCACCCACTGTGAGTACCTTTGATTTTTAACATGTCTGCATCTGCTTTATGTTTGCATTGCCTGCTGAGGCCTGTTGTTTCATGTTCGTTTGACATTCTACTAACATGCGTTTATGTTGATGCACATTCATATTTGTTGCATGTCCGTTCATTTGTTGTGCATCCTTTCGATGGACCTGCGTGGTCGCATCTGTACTCTGATGTTACTGTGCTATATGACCAAGAGTTTGACACCTCTGTGGTCAGGATAGACAGTAGGTCATCCCCGATGTAATGTCTGCCTCAGATGGTTGGTTGTTCTTATGCCGAGTGTCAGCTCGAAGGAGCTGCGGCTCAGGTTTGCGTATCTGGGATACGTGTGGAGTATACGGTATGTGTTACCGCGGATACTCTGGGGGCATCATAAAGATTTGTAGAATGTGTGAAAATCATCTGGTATTCACTAAGCTTTAGCTTACCCTTTCAGTTGTTGAATTTTTACAGGAAAAGGGAAATCCGCTGCGGGACCATCTAGCTAGGAAATCTATTGAAGTGATTGAAGATTTCTACCGTTTTCTTTGGTATTTGGATTATGGAATTATTGTTGTAATAAATTTGGGATAATGTAAAATGTTTGAGTATGTAGACTTAGACATGTAACCTTGTAGCACCGTAGGGTGTTAGATTCAGTTGTAATACTTTAAATTTATGTACTTTAATGCTTCCGCGCTATTATTAAGCTATCAGATCATTATGTTATGTGTTTGTTGGTGATTAATCCTGGGTGAATGGTAATTGGTGGTTAATGTGGCAAGGGTGTCACAACGTATGGTATCAGAGCAGTAGTTTGAGATTCAAGTGTCCGTGAGGTCTTGGTCTCAAACATTAAGTGTTGACATGTAGTGATACTAAGTAATGATCTGAACTAAGATAGGTTACGATCTAGTAATCATAAGAATATTGACTATCATACGGGACAATTGGGTGGTGTCTATAAATAAATGACATGTTACTAAATAAGTTATATGTTTCATATTTCAGAACATGTCTGGAGGAGGAATGACACCAGAAGAGACGAGAGAAATGATGCTAGCCATGATGGCTGAGCAAAATCGGATGATTCAGGACCAGTTTCGGGCTCGAGATGAGGCCGAAGCTAAGCGAAGGGAAGATAAGAGGAAGAATAAGGAAAAGGAGGGAGGAAACGATGACGAGCAAGGTGACAACACTGGGTCATCTAATAAGCCCAGGGGTTGTCGTTTCAAGGACTTTAAGGGAAATGGAGCCGTTGAATTTACTGGGTTGGGGGATGCTGTTACTGCACTGGAGTGGATAACAGCTACAGAAAGGACTTTCCGAATCAGCGATTGTGCTGAGAAGGATATGGTCCGATTCGCTACTGCCATGTTCACCAAAGACGCAATAATGTGGTGGAACTCGATGGTGAATGCGTTAACCTTGGAAAGAGTATCTGTTATGACATGGGCTGAGTTTACTGATATCTTCACTCAGCAGTATTGCCCGGCCGATGAGCGCCGAAGATTGGAGGCTAAATTTATGACGCTGATTCAGGGGACTAAGTCTGTGTCCCAGTATGCCGTAGAGTTTACGAGGCTGAGTTTGTTCGCGCCTCATCAAGTGGATACCGAGGAGAGGAAAGTGACCAGGTTTGAGGCTGGTCTTGATTTGGAGATTCGAAGGGTGATGAGCAACGTACGCTACCCCACATTTGCTGGTTTACTGGAAGCCGCCAGGAATGTGGAACAGATCTTGGGTATGTCGGGATACGTGATGGGGTCCGCTGCCGCTTCAGTCAACCCAACTCAACCTTCACCACCGAAACGCCAACGCGAAGGAGGTTATTCTGGTTCTTCACGATCATCGCAGTACTCGCCGCAACAGTCCTTCCGTCGACAGTCTAGTTCTTCTGGTCGCGCACGTGCTTACTCTATCAACACCGAGCCGCAGTATTGTAACAAGTGTCATCTGGAACACTTCGGTAAGTGCACCAACGGGCGTGCGTGTTTTTGCTGCGGAGAGTTGGGCCACTTTCAAAATGAATGCCCACGGAGATCTGATGCTTGCCATAAGTGTGGAGTATGGGGGCACTATAGTAGAAATTGTCGAAAGAATACTCCAGCAGTTGCTGCTCCAACATCAACACGATCTTCAGGAGGTTCAAGCGGCGGTTCAGTTAACCGAGGTCGGGGTCAGTCGCAAAGGGCACCGGCTCGTGCATTTCAAATCACTGCAGAGGAGGCTAGGGAAAACCCGGAGGTGGTCACGGGTATGTTTATTGTAAACTCTTTACTTGCAAGAGTATTATTTGACTCGGGTGCCAATAGATCGTTTGTATCTACTATGTTTACACAACAACTTGCCATGCCATTGTCTAAGCTATCTGCTGTACTAGATATTGAAACTGCTAGTAATACTCTAGTTAAAGTAGATCATGTATACCGAAACTGCACTTTAGTGATTGAAGATGTAGTCTTCAATTTGGACTTGATTCCGATCGAGTTTAGTGAATTTGATGTGATTATCGGGATGGATTGGTTGATAGAGAATGAAGCCCATATAGTGTGTAAGAAGCGTATGATCAAGATAACTACTCCGGAGGGGCGTGAGATCTGTATTTATGGGGATAGGAGAAGTGGGGATCTGTGTTTGTTGACTGTTGCAAAAGCTCGAAAGCTTGTTGCAAAGGGATGTGACGCCTACCTGGCATATGCTATAGATGCCAAGGCTGAGAAGAAGACGTTGGCCGATGTGCCTGTTGTTTCACAATTCCCGGATGTGTTTCCGGAAGACTTGTCTGGCGTGCCGCCTGAGAGACAAGTGGAATTTAGGATTGATCTGATCCCGGGAGCTGCACCGGTAGCTCGTTCTCCTTACCGCCTTGCCCCAACCGAGATGAAAGAGATGATGACACAACTCCAGGAGTTGTTGGACAAGGGTTTTATTCGACCAAGTTCATCGCCGTGGGGAGCTCCGGTATTATTTGTTAAGAAGAAAGATGGCACCATGAGGATGTGCATCGATTACCGGGAGCTGAATAAATTGACGATCAAGAACAAGTATCCGCTGCCGCGGATAGATGACTTGTTTGACCAGTTACATGGAGCTTGTGTGTTTTCTAAGATTGACTTGAGGTCGGGATATCATCAGTTAAAAGTTAGAGAGGAAGATGTGCCTAAAACTGCTTTTAGGACACGTTACGGGCATTACGAGTTCTTGGTTATGCCTTTCGGGTTAACCAATGCCCCGGCTGTCTTTATGGATTTGATGAACCGAGTTTGCAGACCTATGTTGGACAAGTCGGTAATTGTTTTTATAGATGACATTTTGGTGTATTCAAAGTCTGAAGCCGAACACGCTGATCATCTAAAGGAGTTATTGGAATTGTTAAGAAAGGAAAGGTTGTATGCCAAGTTCTCAAAATGTGAGTTTTGGCTGCAACAGATTCAATTTTTAGGGCATGTGATATCGGGGGCCGGAATTTCTGTAGATCCGGCTAAGGTAGAAGCGGTAAGAAATTGGGAGTCGCCTCGCTCAGCTACGGAAGTCAGAAGTTTCCTTGGGCTGGCAGGCTATTATAGGAGATTCATTAAGGACTTTTCAAAGATTGCAGTCCCTTTAACGATGTTAACAAAGAAGAATGCACCGTTTGTATGGGAAACTGTGCAGCAGGAGGCGTTTGATATTTTGAAAAAGACGTTAAGTGAAGCACTGATACTTGCCCTACCAGAGGGTAATGAGGACTTTGTGGTATACACGGATGCTTCGAAGTTGGGACTTGGCGCTGTACTGATGCAGCGTGGGAAGGTAATTGCTTATGCTTCAAGGCAGTTGAAGCAGCATGAGAAGAACTACTCAACTCATGATCTTGAGTTGACTGCGGTAACATTCGCTTTGAAGTTATGGAGGCATTATCTTTACGGGACTAAGTGTCAGTTATACACTGACCATAAGAGTTTAAAATACATATTTAGTCAGAAGGAGCTCAATATGAGGCAGAGACGTTCGATGGAACTTATAAAGGATTATGACTGTGAAATCCTTTATCATCCCGGGAAGGCTAATGTGGTAGCCGATGCTTTGAGTCGCAAAGCATATGCCAAGGATTGCTGTTACACGTTGACATCTACTATGTTAACATCCACTATTATTGATGATGTCAAGGCCGCTCAAGAGGAAGCCTTGAAAGACGAGAATGTTGGTGCTGAAGATATAAGAGCACAGATTAAGGATATGGAAACAAGTGAATCAGGTTTGAAAGGTATATACGGAAGAATCTGGGTGCCAAAGTATGGAGGCATGAGAAATGTGATAATAGAAGAAGCTCATCAGTCAAAGTTTTCTGTACATCCCGGGAGCACAAAGATGTACAACGAGCTGAAAGCAGACTTCTGGTGGCCCGGATTAAAGAAAGATATCGGACAGTACGTGGAGAGATGCCGAACTTGTCGGTTAGTGAAAGCCGAACACCAGCAACCATACGGTAGTTTGCAACCGCTTCCCGTTCCGGAATGGAAGTGGGAACACATAACGATGGATTTTGTTACAAAGTTGCCGAAGACTAGGCGTCAACACGATGCAGTTTGGGTGATAGTCGATAGGTTAACTAAGTCCGCACACTTTATTCCGATTCGGGAAGGATATTCTCTAGAAAGGTTAGCACAGATCTATGTGGCTGAGATAGTTGCTAGACATGGAGTACCGAAGTCCATAGTATCAGATCGAGACAGCCGATTTACTTCCAACTTCTGGTCGGCATTACAAGAAGGGTTAGGAACGAGGATTGCTATGAGTACGGCTTACCGTCCGCAAACCGATGGTCAAAGTGAAAGGACTATCCTGACACTTGAAGATATGATGCGGTCGTGTGTGTTGGACCTTGGTGGCAATTGGGACGATCATTTGCCACTGATCGAGTTTTCATATAACAACAGTTACCACGCGACGATCAAGAAAGCGCCGTTTGAGGCATTGTATGGGAGAAGATGTAGGACTCCTACATGTTGGAGGGAAACCGGTGAAACGCCGATTGCTGGGCCGGCATTACTACAAGAAACGAATGAAAAGATTCAGTTGGTGAGACAGAATATGAAGGCGGCCCAGGATCGCCAGAAAAGTTATTACGACAGGAGGCACAAGCCAATCAGTTTCGATATAAATGATTGGGTTTATTTGAAGGTGTCACCTATGAGGGGTGTTACACGTTTTGTAAAAAGAGGAAAGCTGGCTCCGAGATTTGTTGGGCCATTTAAGATAATAGAAAAAGTTGGAAACCAGTCATATCGTCTAGAATTGCCTGAAGAGATGTCGGGCATACACCCGGTGTTCCATGTGGGGAACCTTAGAAAGTCGTTTACAACCGAAAACGAGGATTGGGCTGATCACACCGAGCTAAAGATTGACGAAAGGCTCCGGTATGTTGAAGAGCCGGAGTGTGTGTTAGACACGAAAGTGAAGAAATTGAGAAGTAAAGAGATAGAGATGGTGCTTGTTCGTTGGAAGCATCAAAAAGGAGCAAATCATACGTGGGAGCCTAAGTCTGAGATGTTGAAGAAATACCCGAAGCTGTTCGAATCCGAGTAACTTCGAGGACGAAGTTGAGCGTGGTGGAGCCCATGCTGTAACATCCTCGGATTTAATTTATTGTATTTGAAGATTATTAAGTTTAAATTTGTAAATTAAGTTAAATTATTGATAATGATTATGTATTTGAATTTATGGAAGTTGATTGCATATGATGGAAATTTAGAATTTTTTTTATTTATTTAAGTGAAAATAATTATTTAAGTATTAAGGATAATAAATAAAAGATGGAAATCTTTTATAAATCAGTATTAGATGGGATCTGATGAGTTGAGGGACTAAAGGTGTTAAAAGGAAAATTTTTGAAATAAAAGACCAAAGGTCTTTCATTTCCAAACATTACACTCTCTCACTAGAAATCTCTCTCTCATCTCTCGGCTCTCTCTCTTAATAATTTCAAAGATTCATTCAAAACTTGATTGAAGTCTGAAAATTTTGAAACAAGGCTTGCATTCAAGGAAACAATCAAACAGCTTGGCATCGAGAATTATGGTAACTTCTTTAAATTTCGAAATTAGAAGCAATTTTGGTTCGGTTTTTGTTCAATCGAAAATAAGATTTGGGGTTGCAAATGTTCATGCATTGTATGATATTGTTATGGATAAGTTTAATCGGTTTTATGATTGCGATGACAAAATTTCAGCCCTGATTCGAACTGGAAGTATGGATTTGAGCATTTAGTGTGTGTTTTAGTGTGTGTTTCGAGAAATAAGAAGAAAAAAAAAAACTTCGGTTAATTAAAGGTGTTGATTTGGTGCATTGAAAGAGGTTAATGTTAGTGTTAAAGTGGTTGAAATTAAGTGTATTTTAGTTGGTATAATTTATTTCATGTATTGAATTAGTACCAAAAAGGACTTGGATTAAAATCTGGAAATAATAAAACTGCACAAGTTTGAACATCTGAAGGTCCGAATTCGGATCCTTGATGAACTCGGATCTGGTCCGAATTCGGATGAGGCCCGGATTTCAGGAAAGTTAATATATCAAAAATAGTCTAAGTGTTTGAATTTCGGATGTGGTCCGAATTCGGTTGGGGACCGAATTCGGATATGGTCCGAACTTAGCTTGGGTCCGAAATTAAAAGGGACCGAATTTGGATTTATGTGGGATCCGAATTGGGATCCATGTGGGATCCGAACTGGGGGTCCGAATTCGGGTGGGGTCCGAATTCGGACATGGATCCGAAACTGGGATCAAAAATGGTAAAAACTTATAAAATTAAGTTTTATGGAATTAAACAAGATATTAACACAATGTGTTGTTACAAATGACTTACAGGTCCCTTGTGGTGTTGTTTAACCCACAGTGGGGTACTTGGTTGATCCGGTTGAAATCCCGAGGAGAAATAAAATTTGATTAAAGATAAAAACGCACCCACTGTGAGTACCTTTGATTTTTAACATGTCTGCATCTGCTTTATGTTTGCATTGCCTGCTGAGGCCTGTTGTTTCATGTTCATTTGGCATTCTACTAACATGCGTTTATGTTGATGCACATTCATATTTGTTGCATGTCCGTTCATTTGTTGTGCATCTTTTCGATGGACCTGCGTGGTCGCATCTGTATTCTGATGTTACTGTGCTATATGACCAAGAGTTTGACACCTCTGTGGTCAGGATAGACAGTAAGTCATCCCCGATGTAATGTCGGCCTCAGATGGTTGGTTTTTCTTATGCCGAGTGTCAGCTCGAAGGAGCTGCGGCTCAGGTTTGCGTATCTTGGATACGTGTGGAGTATACGGTATGTGTTACCGCGGATACTCTGGGGGCATCATAAAGATTTGTAGAATGTGTGAAAATCATCTGGTATTCACTAAGCTTTAGCTTACCCTTTCAGTTGTTGAATTTTTACAGGAAAAGGGAAATCCGCTGCGGGACCGTCTAGCTAAGTTATCAGTTGAAGTGTTTGAAGATTTCTACTGTTTAGCTTGGTATTTGTTTTATGAAATCAATGTTGTAATAAATTTGGGATAATGTAAAATGTTTGAGTATGTAGACTTAGACATGTAACCTTGTAGCACCGTAGGGTGTTAGATTCAGTTGTAATACTTTAAATTTATGTACTTTAATGCTTCCGCGCTATTATTAAGCTATCAGATCATTATGTTATGTGTTTGTTGGTGATAAATCCTGGGTGAATGGTAATTGGTGGTTAATGTGGCAAGGGTGTCACAGCGTATGGTATCAGAGCAGTAGTTTGAGATTCAAGTGTCCGTGAGGTCTTGGTCTCAAACATTAAGTGTTGACATGTAGTGATACTAAGTAATGATCTGAACTAAGATAGGTTACGATCTAGTAATCATAAGAATATTGACTATCATACGGGACAATTGGGTGGTGTCTATAAATAAATGACATGTTACTAAATAAGTTATATGTTTCATATTTCAGAACATGTCTGGAGGAGGAATGACACCAGAAGAGACGAGAGAAATGATGCTAGCCATGATGGCTGAGCAAAATCGGATGATACAAGACCAGTTTCGGGCTCGAGATGAGGCCGAAGCTAAGCGAAGGGAAGACAAAAGGAAGAATAAGGAAAGAGAGGGAAACGATGACGAGCAAGGTGACAACACTGGGTCATCTAATAAGCCCAGGGGTTGTCGTTTCAAGGACTTTAAGGGAAATGGAGCCGTTGAATTTACTGGGTTGGGGGATGCTGTTACTGCACTGGAGTGGATAACAGCTACAGAAAGGACTTTCCGAATCAGCGATTGTGCTGAGAAGGATATGGTCCGATTCGCTACTGCCATGTTCACCAAAGACGCAATAATGTGGTGGAACTCGATGGTGAATGCGTTAACCTTGGAAAGAGTATCTGTTATGACATGGGCTGAGTTTACTGATATCTTCACTCAGCAGTACTGCCCGGCCGATGAGCGCCGAAGACTTGAAGCTAAGTTCATGACGCTGATTCAGGGGACTAAGTCTGTGTCCCAGTACGCTGTAGAGTTTACGAGGCTGAGTTTGTTCGCGCCTCATCAAGTGGATACCGAGGAGAGGAAAGTGACCAGGTTTGAGGCTGGTCTTGATTTGGAGATTCGAAGGGTGATGAGCAACGTACGCTACCCCACATTTGCTGGTTTACTGGAAGCCGCCAGGAATGTGGAACAGATCTTGGGTATGTCGGGATACGTGATGGGGTCCGCTGCTGCTTCAGTCAACCCAACTCAACCTTCACCACCGAAACGCCAACGCGAAGGAGGCTACTCTGGTTCTTCACGATCATCACAGTACTCGCCGCAACAGTCTTATCGCCGACAGTCTAGTTCTTCTGGTCGCGCACGTGCTTACTCTATCAACACTGAGCCGCAGTATTGTAACAAGTGTCATCTGGAACACTTCGGTAAGTGCACCAACGGGCGTGCGTGTTTTTGCTGCGGAGAGTTGGGCCACTTTCAAAATGAATGCCCACGGAGATCTGATGCTTGCCATAAGTGTGGAGTATGGGGCACTATAGTCGGAATTGTCGAAAGAATACCCCAGCAGTTGCTGCTCCAACATCAACACGATCTTCAGGAGGTTCAAGCGGCGGTTCAGTTAACCGAGGTCGGGGTCAGTCGCAAAGGGCACCGGCTCGTGCCTTTCAAATCACTGCAGAAGAGGCTAGGGAAAACCCGGAGGTGGTCACGGGTATGTTTATTGTAAACTCTTTACCTGCAAGAGTATTATTTGACTCGGGTGCCAATAGGTCGTTTGTATCTACTATGTTTGCACAACAACTTGCCATACCTTTGTCTAAACTATCTGCGGTACTAGATATTGAAACTGCTAGTAATACTCTAGTTAAAGTAGATCATGTATACCGAAACTGCACCTTAGTGATTGAAGATGTAGTCTTCAATTTGGACTTGATTCCGATCGAGTTTAGTGAATTTGATGTGATTATCGGGATGGATTGGTTGATAGAGAATGAAGCCCATATAGTGTGTAAGAAGCGTATGATCAAGATAACTACCCCGGAGGGGCGTGAGATCTGTATTTATGGGGATAGGAGAAGTGGGGATCTGTGTTTGTTGACTGTTGCAAAAGCTCGAAAGCTTGTTGCAAAGGGATGTGACGCCTACCTGGCATATGCTATAGATGCCAAGGCTGAGAAGAAGACGTTGGCCGATGTGCCTGTTGTTTCACAATTCCCGGATGTGTTTCCGGAAGACTTGTCTGGCGTGCCGCCTGAGAGACAAGTGGAATTTAGAATTGATCTGATCCCTGGAGCTGCACCGGTAGCTCGTTCTCCTTATCGCCTTGCCCCAACCGAGATGAAAGAGATGATGACACAACTCCAGGAGTTGTTGGACAAGGGTTTTATTCGACCAAGTTCATCGCCGTGGGGAGCTCCGGTGTTATTTGTTAAGAAGAAAGATGGCACCATGAGGATGTGCATCGATTACCGGGAGCTGAATAAATTGACAATCAAGAACAAGTATCCGCTGCCGCGGATAGATGACTTGTTTGACCAGTTACATGGAGCTTGTGTGTTTTCTAAGATTGACTTGAGGTCGGGATATCATCAGTTAAAAGTTAGAGAGGAAGATGTGCCTAAAACAGCTTTTAGGACACGTTACGGGCATTACGAGTTCTTGGTTATGCCTTTCGGGTTAACCAATGCCCCGGCTGTCTTTATGGATTTGATGAACCGAGTTTGCAGACCGATGTTGGACAAGTCGGTAATTGTTTTTATAGATGACATTTTGGTGTATTCAAAGTCTGAAGCCGAACACGCTGATCATCTAAAAGAGTTATTGGAATTGCTAAGAAAGGAAAGGTTGTATGCCAAGTTCTCAAAATGTGAGTTTTGGCTACAACAGATTCAGTTCTTAGGGCATGTGATATCGGGGGCCGGAATTTCTGTAGATCCGGCTAAGGTAGAAGCGGTAAGAAACTGGGAGCCGCCTCGTTCAGCTACTGAAGTCAGAAGTTTTCTGGGGTTGGCGGGCTACTATAGGAGATTTATAAAGGACTTTTCGAAAATTGCCGTTCCTTTGACGGTGTTGACGAAGAAGAATGCACCGTTTGTATGGGAAACTGTGCAGCAGGAGGCGTTTGATATTTTGAAAAAGACGTTAAGTGAAGCACCGATACTTGCCCTACCAGAGGGTAATGAGGACTTTGTGGTATACACGGATGCTTCGAAGTTGGGACTTGGTGCGGTATTGATGCAGCGTGGGAAGGTAATTGCTTATGCTTCAAGGCAGTTGAAGCAGCATGAGAAGAACTACTCAACTCATGATCTTGAGTTGACTGCGGTAACATTCGCTTTGAAGTTATGGAGGCATTATCTTTACGGGACTAAGTGTCAGTTATACACTGACCATAAGAGTTTAAAATACATATTTAGTCAGAAGGAGCTCAATATGAGGCAGAGACGTTCGATGGAACTTATAAAGGATTATGACTGTGAAATCCTTTATCATCCCGGGAAGGCTAACGTGGTAGCCGATGCTTTGAGCCGCAAAGCATATGTCAAGGATTGCTGTTACATGTTGACATCTACTATGTTAACATCCACTATTATAGATGATGTCAAGGCCGCTCAAGAGGAAGCCTTGAAAGACGAGAATGTTGGTGCTGAAGATATAAGAGCACAGATTAAGGATATGGAAACAAGTGAATCAGGATTGAAAGGCATCTACGGAAGAATCTGGGTGCCAAAGTATGGAGGCATGAGAAAGGTGATCATAGAAGAAGCTCACCAATCGAAATTTTCTGTACATCCCGGGAGCACAAAGATGTACAACGAGCTGAAAGCAGACTTCTGGTGGCCCGGATTAAAGAAAGATATCGGACAGTACGTGGAGAGATGCCGAACTTGTCGGTTAGTGAAAGCCGAACACCAGCAACCATACGGTAGTTTGCAACCGCTTCCCGTTCCGGAATGGAAGTGGGAACACATAACGATGGATTTTGTTACAAAGTTGCCGAAGACTAGGCGTCAACACGATGCAGTTTGGGTGATAGTCGATAGGTTAACTAAGTCCGCACACTTTATTCCGATTCGGGAAGGATATTCTCTGGAAAGGTTAGCACAGATCTATGTGGCTGAGATAGTTGCTAGACATGGAGTACCGAAGTCCATAGTATCAGATCGAGACAGCCGATTTACTTCCAACTTCTGGTCGGCATTACAAGAAGGGTTAGGAACGAGGATTGCTATGAGTACGGCTTACCGTCCGCAAACCGATGGTCAAAGTGAAAGGACTATCCTGACACTTGAAGATATGATGCGGTCGTGTGTGTTGGACCTTGGTGGCAATTGGGACGATCATTTGCCACTGATCGAGTTTTCATATAACAACAGTTACCACGCGACGATCAAGAAAGCGCCGTTTGAGGCATTGTATGGGAGAAGATGTAGGACTCCTACATGTTGGAGGGAAACCGGAGAAACGCCGATTGCTGGGCCGGCATTACTACAAGAAACGAATGAAAAGATTCAGTTGGTGCGACAAAATATGAAGGCGGCCCAGGATCGCCAGAAAAGTTATTACGACAGGAGGCACAAGCCAATCAGTTTCGAGGTAAATTATTGGGTGTACCTGAAAGTATCACCAATGAGGGGTGTTACACGTTTTGTAAAAAGAGGAAAGTTGACTCCAAGATTCGTCGGACCATTCAAAATAACTGAGAAAGTAGGAAATCAGTCGTATCGGTTGGAATTGCCTGAAGAGATGTCGGGCATACATCCGGTGTTCCATGTGGGGAACCTTAGAAAGTCGTTTACAACCGAAAACGAGGATTGGGCTGATCACACCGAGCTAAAGATTGACGAAAGGCTCCGGTATGTTGAAGAGCCGGAGTGTGTATTAGATACAAAGGTAAAGAAATTGAGAAGCAAAGAAATTGAAATGGTGCTTGTACGTTGGAAGCATCATAAGGGAGCGAATCATACTTGGGAAACAAAGGCAGAGATGTTGAAGAAGTATCCGAAATTGTTCGAATCTGAGTAACTTCGAGGACGAAGTTGAGCGTGGTGGAGCCCATGCTGTAACATCCTCGGATTTAATTTATTGTATTTGAAGATTATTAAGTTTGAATTTTGTATTAAGTTAAATTATTGATAATGATCATTTATTTGAATTTATGGAAGTTGGTTGCATATTATGGAAATTTAGAATTTTTATTTATTAAGTGAAAATAATTATTAAGAATGATCATTAAAATGTTATTGATGAAAATCAGTATTTAGATAAACTAGTTGAGTTGAGGGACTAAAGGTGTTAAAATTTGAAAGTATGAAATAAAAGACCAAAGGTCTTTCATTTTCAACCAACTCTCTCTCTCTCTAAAAACTCATCTCTCGGCTCTCTCTCTCTCTACGAATTCAAGAACATCAAAACTCGGATTTGAAGGCTGAAAATCTGAAACAAGATTGTTAGGAAGGAATTATAACATCTGCAATCACCGAATTAAGGTAAATATCTCTTTAAAATTCGATTTGTGGGAATATTTGGTTCGGTTTTTATATGAACCGAAAATTTGATTTGGAGATTCAATCATGGATGCATGTATGATTTTATTGTGGATTAGTTTAAATCGAGTATTTATGATGCTATGTACAAAATTTCAGCCCCTGATTCGAACTGAAAGTATGGAATTGAGCATTTAGTGTGTGTTTTAGTGTGTGTTCGAAAATAAAGAAAAAAAACGGTTATAAAGGGTGTGATTTGGTGCATGAAAGAGGTTAATGTTAGTGTTAAAGTGGTTGAAATTAAGTGTATTTTAGTTGGTATAATTTATTTCATGTATTGAATTAGTACCAAAAAGGACTTGGATTAAAATCTGGAAATAATAAAACTGCACAAGTTTGAACATCTGAAGGTCCGAATTCGGATCCTTGATGAACTCGGATCTGGTCCGAATTCGGATGAGGCCCGGATTTCAGGAAAGTTAATATATCAAAAATAGTCTAAGTGTTTGAATTTCGGATGTGGTCCGAATTCGGTTGGGGACCGAATTCGGATATGGTCCGAACTTAGCTTGGGTCCGAAATTAAAAGGGACCGAATTTGGATTTATGTGGGATCCGAATTGGGATCCATGTGGGATCCGAACTGGGGTCCGAATTCGGGTGGGGTCCGAATTCGGACATGGATCCGAAACTGGGATCAAAAATGGTAAAAACTTATAAAATTAAGTTTTATGGAATTAAACAAGATATTAACACAATGTGTTGTTACAAATGACTTACAGGTCCCTTGTGGTGTTGTTTAACCCACAGTGGGGTACTTGGTTGATCCGGTTGAAATCCCGAGGAGAAATAAAATTTGATTAAAGATAAAAACGCACCCACTGTGAGTACCTTTGATTTTAACATTGCTGCATCTGCATTATGTTTGCATTGCCTGCTGAGGCATGTTGTTTCATGTTCGTTTGGCATTCTACTAACATGCGTTTATGTTGATGCACATTCATATTTGTTGCATGTCCGTTCATTTGTTGTGCATCTTTTCGATGGACCTGCGTGGTCGCATCTGTACTCTGATGTTACTGTGCTATATGACCAAGAGTTTGACACCTCTGTGGTCAGGATAGACAGTAGGTCATCCCCGATGTAATGTCTGCCTCAGATGGTTGGTTGTTCTTATGCCGAGTGTCAGCTCGAAGGAGCTGCGGCTCAGGTTTGCGTACTTGGAGTACGTGTGGGGTATACGGTATGTGTTACCGCGGTTACCCTGGGTGGCATCATAATGATTTGTAGAATGTGTTAAATCAACTGGTATTCACTAAGCTTTAGCTTACCCTTTCAGTTGTTATATTTTTACAGGAAAAGGGAAATCCGCTGCGGGACCATCTAGCTAGGAAATCTATTGAAGTGATTGAAGATTTCTACCGTTTTCTTTGGTATTTGGATTATGGAATTATTGTTGTAATAAATTTGGGATAATGTAAAATGTTTGAGTATGTAGACTTAGACATGTAACTTTGTAGCACCGTAGGGTGTTAGATTCAGTTGTAATACTTTAAATTTATGTACTTTAATGCTTCCGCGCTATTATTAAGCTATCAGATCATTATGTTATGTGTTTGTTGGTGATAAATCCTGGGTGAATGGTAATTGGTGGTTAATGTGGCAAGGGTGTCACAAAATACCCGAACCGGACCGGAACTGAACCGGTACCGGTCCCGAATAGGACCGATTGTAAAGTAATGGTCCGGTTCTCGGGTTTAGATTTTAGCCAAGTTCGGGTTCGGTCCTAACCGAGTTTGGTCCCGATAACACCCCTATTTCATATCATCATCTTTATTTTTTACTTTTCATTTACATCCCCATCGGGAAATTAGTTTAGATCTTTATTCCCGTCTTAATCGGAGATAGGAAATCCTCATTGGAGAATCAAATTTTTTGACATTTACAAAATTAACAAGGTTAAACTATATATAGTAATTTAATTGAAAATGTATATAAATAAAATTTATAACAAATCAATTTAAATATTTCGAGTTATTTACATATATAATAAATAATTTATATTAAGGGAAAATGACATCAAATAGCTTTGAACTTTCGACTTTGTACACATATATGTAGTGAACTTTTTTTTTTGTGCACATTTGGTAGTCAAAGTTTCAAAGTTGTTCCAATTTGGTAGTTGGCGTACCTGTTAACAGGTTGCTTCCGGTTTCGATGCCTATGTGGACAATTTTTTAATGACGTGGCTACCCGGTTTTATCTATGTGGCAACCCGTTTTTTAAAATCACCCGGTTATAAACCCGGTTCATTTTTCATACGATCGATCCAACTTGTAAGAACTGGGTTTATGACCGGGAAATAAAACCGGGTGATTTTAAAAAACGGGTTGCTACATAGATAAAACCGGGTATAATATAAAAACGGTAGCCACGTCATTAAAAAATTGTCAACGTAGGCATCAAAACCGGAAGCAACCGATTTAACATGTACGCCAACTACCAAATTGGAACAATTTTGAAACTTTGACTACCAAATGTGCACAAAAAAAAGTTCACTACATAAATGTGTAGAAAGTCGAAAGTTCAGAACTATTTGATGCCATTTTCCCTTATATTAAATTAAAACAAATAAAATCTATAAAATTTTAGGATAGATTAGTCTTTTCAATTCAAAAGACGTTAAGAAATAAGAGTATCATATTAAGGATAACGTTACGTGGATGCGTAGATATAAAATGTTGGTAAAAGGTAAATGTAAACTCAAAGGGATTTACTATACAATCGAGGGATCTATCTTTTACTAACCAAATGTTCTCATTTATGTCCAAAAGTTTGGTCCCTACTCCCTTGTGTTTTTACTATTTTCTTCTACTAGCCATTGAATTTCTCATTTTTTATAATTTTTAAAGGAGTACGGCAATTGATTCTTATATAACTTAGAGTGAAGTTTGACTAGTCAAATTAGTGGAAAAAAAAAAGAGAAGCATTTTTTTGAGTTGCTATTCACATCTTATTTTACTAGTTGCACTCTCTATGCTCGTTATATCATGGCCTTTTTGAATAATGTATTATTTAAATAATATTAAAATAATATTAAATGTCAAATCATGAGTGTTACAGAGAGGTCATGTCATAAGAGGTGCGAATAGAATTGATCTAACTTTTCTTATTAGTTTTCCTATGAGATCATAAATCAAATGAACTTTTTTATTCATTATTTTATGACATTTATCTAATTGATACACGATTGAGTTGATTCAAATAAAAGTTTATTTGGTTTTTTTTAAGTTATTTTTGGGCTATCATATACATATGACTTTTTTGAAGGGGTCATGCCAATGCATCATCTCATCTCTTGAGATTGCAAACCATGGAATATGCTTTATGTATAAATGTAATCAATGAAACTTATTTGATTAGAAAAAATGGTAACCCATTTTATGCCAACGTGAAACAGATAAATTGTGTAATTTATATTTAAGGGATATGTGTATGAAATGTCATCCTTTAATTCGAAAGGCAACATTTGTAACAAGATATATATTGATCATACATTGCGATGGATAAACGTCATTAACTTTAGACATATTGTTTCAATATTGATCGTGATTTTTGTGTTAAACAATTAACAAAAAAATTAACGTGATAATATTTTTTAACTCTGTTAATACTAATGTTTAATTCAACTATATATAATAAAATTTAATTATTTATTATCTATATTATTTTTTTAGCACACACTTGAAAATGTAGTATTTTATTTTGATACTAGTTTATTATCCGTGTATTACACGGATAGTTAAATAATTGTTATTTCAAAAATTAGTATAAATTCAAGAACTTATCATGAGAAACAAAAAATAAAATAGGAATATTATACTACTAAAAAGATTATTGAAAATATATAAAGCATGTAATCAAAGAAAAAAATACATAAATAAGAATTAAATAATAACGAAGAAAGAAAAAAAATTATAAAAATTTAGCAAATAGTCAAACTTAACTTCTTCTCTTTTTTTTTTCTAAATTAATATAATTATTTGTTTTAACATTTTTAAAAAGTTCAGATAAGAAGCTAAAGAAAGACATGAGCTATGAACTCAAATTTAAAACATAAATCCGAGATAATGAGCAGACTTTTTCTTAAATCTATTCAATCATATTTTAGCATAGAAATTATAGATTATTAGAGGTGTCACATTCAGATTATGCTAATTGACATGTTAGTTAGGTATCAAGTGGCATCATTTAATATTTTAATAAAATAAATAGATAGATTAACATATATATTATATAGGTATATTTAATAAATAATAATTTTTAATAAGATATAAATTATTATATTGTTATAATATAAAAAGTAATAATGTGTCGATGCTATATTAATAAAAAAAATTCTAAAAAACATGAAAACTTTGTGTTACATTCTCATTGTTATAATAAAAATACAATATAGATTTACGTTTAATGTGGTAAAATCACATAGTAAAGATTTTCTTAAAATTTTATATAATTATTTAAAATAAATCATTTAGGTAAATTTAAGTGTAAAATTTCGAAGTGATTAAATTAAATTGGCTTTCATTAATAAAACTTAAATTACATTGTAATTAGTTTTAGTTTTAGTTTTTAATTACTTTTCAAAATCATATGATAAAGTTATATTAGGAAAATTTGAAGGAAAGATAAAGTTTTGGTTAATTGAGGTGGTGACATAATGCATTAATTTTCTCGCATTAATAAAGAATTCAATTTTTCATCTAATAAAGCTAAATTACGTAAAAATAAAAATTTTAAGTTGACTTTCATGTCGAATAATAAACTATGTTTTTGTCCTAAAAGTGAAAGTCAATTTTTTAAAAATATTTAGTTATTTTTATAGTAAATGCCATCAAACAATGTTACTTAAATTCTCACTAATAACTAAATTTTTTATAGTACAATATCTCATCATAGATAAAACTTAATTCATTATTTAAATGGAAATTAATAAAATATAATATAATATTTGTATGCGATTAACCCTTTCAGAAAATAATGTAAACTATAAAGTACGTTCCGATAATATGTTAAAGTTTAAAAAAAGTGTTATTTGTTAAATTTGTAATTTTATTAATGTAAGATTCGTGAAAGTTTAAATATCTAAAACATAATTATTAAAGACTTATAATTTAAAAAAAATTTATTAATTAAAAATCATTTTTTAATTAACTAAATAACCACATGAAAAAGCCTTCTAATCATTTTTTTTTTTAAAATTTATGTTTAAGTTATAATCAGAACAATGTATTTCTTTAAAATATTAAAAATATATTCTGTTTGGTTGTTAATCTAGTAACATCTGATCTTAATCAAATGTTTAAAACAACAATTTAACGATAAAACTATAATTTTAATAATAGTTGTTTACAAATTCAAAGACTTTTAGTTTGTTTGAAAAAAATGGCATTACTCAAATCTTGTTAAGAAAAGTACAAGTAAACTTTTTTCTATAACTGTAGAGAACAAATTAAAAGTATAAAATATAACTTTATTATATATAAACTTATTTGAGGATTGTATTGTTGTTTTGATAAAACTAATAATGGGTTATATATTTATTACATGACATGTCAAGAAAAGATGAAAGACAAAATCTCATGAGATTTAAAAAAAAAACTCATAAGATTTTGAGAAAAGAAAGCTCATGATAATTTATAACGAGTAACATCTTTATTTTTGCCAATTAATATAAGGTAGAATATCTCATTTTAAATATTAGTTAGATATCAAGATGTTTATTTTACTAATATCTCATTTTAAGTATTAGTTAAAGAACTATTTTAACAAATCCTTATTTTTATATCAGTCAAATATCGTGTATTAATTTTAAATCGTATTTAAATATTAAGACGCTCACTTTAACAATTCTTCTTTTAAATACTAATTAAAAGCTCATTTTAGCAATCCTTAATATATTAATTAAAATCAAGTTATTATTATTTAAATATTAAGATTGCGTTTAGTTAATGAAAACTAGTCATTTTTCAATTTAAAATTTCAAGTTATAGTTTTCAGAAAAAAAAAAACAATGGTTTCTATAAAAAGTGAAAACTTGTTTAAATTATAAAATTTTAGTTTTAAAAAAAATAAGATAGGTGATTATAAAATTAGAAAAATATGATATGTGATAGAAAAGTAAGAGAGAGAATGAGAGAATTATAAAGAAATATAGGGTAGGTAATAGAAAAATAAGAGAGAGAGTATGAAAAATTATATTTTAAAAAGTGAAATGAAAATTTATGAAATTGTTGTTAAGTAAACAAGTTTTCATTTTCTTTGAAAAGTAAAATGGAAACTTTCATCAACTAAATGCAACCTAAGATGCTCACTTTAGTAATTCTCCTTTGAAATACTAATCAGAGGCTCATTTTAGTAATTTCTAAAGTATTAATTAAAAATTAAAGTTACTATTTATTAGAGTTTGTCAATTGAGACTATGTTATTATACGAGTTAATTGTGTTAAATAGGAACGCGAATAAAGAATCATGTAGGTCCGATGTCAAATTATCAAAATTATCACATATGGTGTTGTTCCCCTATGAATATGACGGGGTAATACCTTTTGGCTAATGAAGATTTTTCACACACAAGTTCCATATGCAATGAAGTTTTGATTTAATTTAAGGTCTAAAATGTTGGAATTAGTGTCCAAGTCATAACTAATTTGTAAAGTTATCATTAATAGTAGTGTCCTTTTTGGGTTGCATTCATTGAGCCATAAAGAGAATTAAATAACTATGTGATATGATATTAATTAGAATTAATATTATATAATTAATTAATTAATTGGTTTATTAATTTATTATGTTTAATAAATTAATTAGAAACTTAATAATTGATTATAATTAATGTGTTAGTTTGTTAATTTATTAATAGTTAATAGATTAATCGGAAACTAATAGAATTAATTAAGGAAGTACATGGGACAAAATGCAATTAACAGAACATTGCATAAACCCTAATGGGCTTAGGGTATGTGGTCGGCCCCTATAGGGGGTTCCCACATCTCCTCTGCAACCCTAATATAATTGTAATTTGGAACATAGTTATAAATACTCTCTTTGCTTCATTGGGTGTGAACCATAAGATTTATTCCTACTTTGGGCGCTAGCCGTCAGATCAGAGTCTGCTGTGAAAACGTTATTCGCGGGAGAAATCAGTTTTCTCCAAAGGTTAGTTTTTTATTCTCTCTTTTATTTTATTTAGTTGCTTTACTTATTTGGTTTAGATCCGTTAGGGTTAATATTCTTGCTATTGTTAGATTATTTATTTTTCTTCAAAGTTTTAAATTAATCTAGCAAGGATATAGAAAACCCATCATAAAGTTTGATTAAAAATTAGATAAATTGTCCATATGAACAACTTTTGAGTCAAGAGACTTCTTGAAAATGGTTTTTCATTATATATAAGACATAAGAGCTTCATCTGGATTGAAGTTTGACATAAAACAAAAAACGTCCATTTGTAATGAGGTTTTCTTTATGTTCCAATAGTATTTTGTTTAATATTCAATAACGTTCTAGGTTCGAAATGTAATAGAATAAAAGTTACACGGCGTAAAGTGTGTAAGTGGTGGGATGTTCAATATCCATATTTGATTACTATCCAGGATGTGGTGTTCAGGGTTTGTTGAATATGATGTCAAACGATAAGTCTAACACTCTTCATAGTGTTGGATATGTCCTAGTATGAGTTTCAAGAAAGTGAGAGAATCACATTATCTTCTCCTCATCCGAAGATAATCAATTGATCAAAAGTGAATATCCATTCCTAACAAGCAAATATTGATGCTCCTGCGAGGCTACCACTGGATAATAAAAACGACAGATCAAATATTACATGGAAAGATTAGAATACTAATTTAAGAAGCTCAATTGATGTTCGTCTAAAACTAGTTGAGATTGATGTGCAGTTAGTTTTTTATTTTTCAAAATTACGTAAATTACTTTGTTCTTCCTTCTTTCTTTGATCTTGTGGTATTTGTAAATTATGTTCGTCGGTTCGCGTGTTATAAAACCTTCCTAATTTTACAAAAAAGGGAAAAAATATATATAATAAATACTAATTAAGAGGGGTGGGAGTACCCACCTTTCCCAAACCCACCTTTCTGTACACGTCAGCGCCACATCAGCTTTTCTCTCTCCACCTTTCCCCACCTTTCTAACTAGGAAATACCCACCTTTCTTAAACTTTCCATCTTTCTTAATTTTTTTAACATTAAATTAATTTTGACTAACAAAACAAATACTAGAATTAAAATAATTAATTTCATAAAATATTTAAAAACTATTACATAAACTAAAAATTAAAAATTACCGAATTAAAATAAAAAAAATACATAACAATAAATAAAAACTAAAATTACGATTGAACATTAAAAAAAATACAAACTAGCCGTCTAAATTTGGTATTTGGGCAAGTGCAATATGTTCCACAAGATCTGAGCGAAGGTTATTGTGTGTTTCCCGATTACGAATTTCCAGTAACGTATTTTGATATACTTCATTGGAAGCGGAATGTTGATTGGATGGAAGCTCGGTTTCTTGAAATGAACATATCGCGAACCCTTCGTCTTCTAAGATCATATTGTGTAATATGACACAAGCATACATGATTTGTCTAATTTTATTTTGGTGCCATGGTCGTGCGGGGTTGTTTAGTATAGCAAAACGAGATTTGAGTACACCAAAAGCTCGTTCGATGTCTTTTCTTGCCGACTCTTGTGCTGCCTTGAATCTTTTTCGTTTGTCATCGGTTGGACACGAAAAAGCTTTCACAAAAGTCGCCCACTCGGGATATATCCCGTCGGTTAGATAGTATCCATGTTTGTATTCTGTTCCGTTAATAACAAAAGGAACAACCGGTGCGATCCCGTTTAAAACGTCGTTGAATACTGGTGATTGATTAATCACATTGATGTCATTGTTGGAACCCGCGACGCCAAAAAATGCAATCCAAATCCATAAATCTTGTGACGCAACGGCTTCCAACATAATTGTCGGATATTGGTGAGCGCCTCGCATATATTGTCCTCGCCATTCTGTAGGGCAATTTCTCCATGCCCAATGTATACAGTCAATACTGCCAAGCATTCCACGAAATCCATGTTTTGCTTCATGGAACGCGTACAACTGATGAACATCAGATTCAGTCGGTCTACGCAAATATTTGCGTTTGTATAGCTGAATAATTCCCTTACAGAATTCTTGCAAGGTTTCACGCGATGTTCTTTCAGACATAAAAAGACAGTCGTCAATCGAATCAGCCACCATGCCATATGCGAGTTGCCGAATAGCAGATGTGCACTTTTGTAACGCCGTAAATCCCCTTCTACCTCGAGCATCCCATCGCAAGGTAAAATATTCAAAGTGTTGCTCCATATCGTAAACTATTCGTAGGAATAGTTCTTTGCGCATCCGGAACCTCCTTCTGAACATATCATCTCCATAGACAGGATTTTGAGTAAAATAATTGCGCATCAGACGTTCATTTGCAGCTGCTCGGTCTCTATGAATTGGAATTCTTCGTCTAGGTTGCGGAGAGCTGACATTTATAAAAGCTTCAAAAAGTTCTTGATAACACTCTGTAGATTCGTCTTGAGTTTCGTCTTCGCTTGATGAGTTTGACGACGAAGACGTAGTATATGGTTCCATCACAATAAAAATAAAATTGTGATTGATTGGAAATAATTTTAGGTTAAATGAAAGAGAGAATTTTGAATGTGTATAGATTGAGAGAAATGGGAAAGATGTATGTTAAATGTGTTGTGAAGATATATTTATAGGGAAAAATATTTAATAAAAATTTTTTTTTTTTTATTATTTGAAACGGTCACATGACCGTTGAGGTATAAAAGAGAAGAGATGGAGCGGGGTGCAGCGGGGACCTGGAGCCGGGCCGGGGTTCGAATTGCGCGGGGCCGAGGGGGAGGGGTGGTGTTCCCGGCGGCTCTTTCCTACGTGGCCGAAGCCGCTCGCTTGCGGGGTGACCACACCCCACACTCTAAAGACATTGCATACATATCCACCAACATCCAACCATATGGGCCTAGATCGTTGAAAATGAGAGCTTTTTTGGCCCACCCAAATATCCTAAAAATGTAAATGTAATTTAATAATATATGTAATATATATTTTAGAAGTCAAGTTTATTAAAAAAAGATAAATATTTATGATTTTATGTCAATAAAAGCTAATAATTTACTTTTATGACGTTTACTATTTATTTATTATTATTATTTATCAATTGGAGTGACTTAATCTTTTATTGATATATATAAACTGCATGCACTTGATAATTCAAACAAAAATGTTATAATTATTTATTTATTTAACGTTTATGTTTAATTCTTTAAAAAAAACTATAGACTTGTCATTTATTTTACACACACTTTACACTTTAAAAAATTATCTCACGTCACAAAACATCCTCTTAAAACTACCCCACAGTCCCACACTACAAAAACAACTCGAAGCCGCATTAAAACAAGAGGAAGAAATTTAGAAAAAAAGGGATTGTAGTTTCTTTGTTTTAAAGTTTGCTTTATTTTTAATAATGTTATGTTTTAATTTGAATGTTTTTATTTTTAACATGAATGTTTTCATTTTTAATGTTATGTTTAATTTTATTATTATTAAATTGATTTTTTTTATTTCAATTTCAATTTTAAAAATAAAATAAAAATAAAAAATGATAATTACTTCATTGGCATGACAACAAAATGGTAAGAAGATAGCAAACTGATGTGACACAAATGTGACTATAAATTTATTTGGCACCACTCCCTTGGCCCAAGAGTTGTGACCCCAAGTTAAAACATATATACAAAAACAAAAGAGAACAATTATTAGTGAAGGTAGACAAGATGGACAAATGACAGGCAAACCAAATACAAAGTTGTCAAATGTGAGTCGGAGAGTCGGTGACAAAAACATACCCTTACGAAGTATATAAAAATGAAAAAATAAATTGAAAACCCATAAAAACAAGGGGTTTTCACCTTTTTTTTTTTTTTTTTTAAATCTTATTATCAAAGCCTAATCGAATCAAGCCGACTTGTAAGCTATTCGAAATCAGTTTGAAAAATACTTAAAATTAACCAGAAGAGTCAAGGTAAATCGAGTCTAGCTCAAGCTTAATCTTTTTTTATCTTATTATTTTTACATGAATTTTATTTATTTTGAATATACATATATATTTTGAGGGTCTTTTATAAGTTTTTGTTTCGAGTCTCAAAAATTATTAGACTGCCTTAAAAATCGTTAGACCGGTCCTTATAGTTATTAGGAATCCTCTTAAAATTAACTTTTTGAGTTTTTGACAATGTCATCTAGAACTAGATCATTTCGTGGGAAATCAATCAAAGCTTTCTTGTCAAAGTCAAAGAAAAGCCAAGTCAAACCATCCATCCATCTATTACTATTCATTCTATTCTCATAAGACAAATTCCAAGTCTCTCACCTCACATGCAAAAGTCCTCAATTCGTCAATCCTACAACACAAAAGCCAGCGACACCAGCTATCAATCACCGCACCAAATCATTTGTCAATTGCCACCACCACCATCCTCCTCTTCCTCTAATCATCTCAAGAACAATACCACCTCACCTACTACATCTTCCTCTGCTCACTCTTTTCACATTTCATCCAAACAAGTTTCTGTCATAAAGATTGGAACTTTCCATCTGGGTGTTGAAGATCCTAGCGATCAGCCTCTCAAAAATGCCAATTGAATCGTCTTTCACTCAAGAATTAGGGGGAAACAAGAAACCCCAATTGGACTACCCTTCGCCTGAATCATCTTTGACTCAGGTTAGTAGTTTTCCATTGATTTTACTTATCTGAAGCTCTAAATTTCTTACTGGGTTTGACCGTTTCTTGTTTAATTATCAAGAATTTCCTTCCTTTTACAAGTCTGATTTTGTAGCATTAAATCTGAGTCAAAGTTGTTCCTGTTGACTTGTTCTTTCATGTTGTCAGATATATGAGTATTATTACTATTAATTTAATTTATGGGTTTGCAGAGCCTTTGTACCTTATAAACAAACATCCCTAGATTGATTCATAGTTTATGTGCTATATATATATTGGAATCCATTAGTTGAAAGCACAACACTTGAAAGATGAATTAAGGTTTCATAAGATCATTGATATTCAACTGAGTGGTGGAAGATCTTGCAAGATTATTGGAATTGAAAACATAACAACAAGAAAATTGAAAATTTTGGGGAAAATTCAAAACCTAAACTATAGAAAGGTAGAAATTAAATTAAACACATATAAATTAGTGGATTTCTTGGTTAAAAACCCTGGGTCAACCCCTGGTCAAGGTCCTTAACTCCTAGAAACCATGTTGTTTGTTAAGTTCTTACCTGAATCATTAAGAGATTCATTGAAAGAAAGAAAACCATAAAGATTTGATAATATATTTGACAGGGTGATAGCGATTCGGAATCCACTTCAGTTTCGTCATCAATGCAAGGCTCCATATCAAGTGCAACATCTTCACTTGATCAAGAAAGTAGTAATGTCAAAGGAGGAACCAATCAAAAGAAACCACTTAAGAATTCAAATTCGAAGAAACTCTCCACATTTGGGAGCTTTATGTCATCTAGGAGGCGAGCTCAATCGAGGCTCAGTCAATCTTCAGTCAAATCGTCGGATGATAGTTCGACCACACCACCGCATCCTTCTTCGGTTGAAGTATCGGATGAATCGTCTAATTATGTTCAGGTACTGCCTTTATTAACAAAACCCCGATCATGTTTTGACTTCTTCGGTCAAATTTCATTCCAATATGGTCCTAGACTTTAAAAATCAGTACTAAAACCAGTATACTTCTCAAAATTAGTTACTTTTTGTAAATTTGACTAATAAATTTGTAAAAATGCTAATGTGGTTGGATGGTTTTTATAACAGTTTTTGATAAAAGGATGATTTTTATAGCAGTTTTTCAAAGGTTTTACTGTTTTCCCTTATGCAAAAACAAGTCTAGTTTCTGACTTTTAAGTAAATATATTAATTCGTCATATGCAGAAACCTGCGCCGAAGTTCACGAGGACAGGTAGTCTGAGGTCTGTGAAGATCCTCAGGAGCAAGAGCAAGAACAAGTCTAGTTTCAAATCAAAAAAGAGTTCGATCGAGAAAAATCCAGAAGTTTCCGAAGCGTCCCATTTGGAGAAAGGTACATTTTCATCGATTCTCAAGGACTCAAAGTTCCCCGACCAACTTAAGCATCAGGCCGGACCATTAGAATCCGAAGAAGTACTTCCTGTAGCAAAAATTTGTCCTTACCAACACTGTTCTCTCCATGGCCATCATCATCATCATGAGCCACCACAAAAGCGCTTTTCGTTTCTGAAACGACGCACTACAAAGGATCAAATGAGCGTGAAGCCTGAAAGTAAATCCGCAGATAAAAGTTCAGAAAAGAAAAGAGAATTCAAAGCAACCAAAAAGGCTTCTGATGGCAAAACCGGAGATGTGGACTTCTCTATTGAGTTCTATGCAAAAACAAGATCCGAGCCTCTTGAAAGTCATGGCCATGATGATGCCGAGTTTGCCGACATCTTGTTTGGTGTGAACAGCTTTCACGAGAAAAATAAGGAGACACCCATATCAAATCATCGAGATTCTAGTGATGTAAACGACAGGAAATATGAAAATGTAGACAGGTCGAAGAGCGTTCTAACAAACAAGCCTGCTTTAAAGAAAACAAACGATATAAGCATGTGGCATATGATACATCGGCATATGGTATCGGGTCTTGCAGCAGAATCAGGGGAGACGATACTTCCACAAGTAAACAACGAAAAGAAATCGCAGACAAAAGGTTTATAATTTATGCTCGATCTCTTTTGTGTAAGGAATGTTAAAAAGGTTTTCGTTTTGACGCAATTTTTTTCTCAGATTTTGATGATGCTGCGAGCCAAGAAACCGAGATCCGAAAGATGTTTGCAATCAAGCTTGTCCGAGAAGCAATCGAGAAGATCCTACTTCCGGAAGTTCAAGATGATCAGTCGGCTACAAGTGAAGTTATTATAGAACAAGATCTATCGGAGAAGAATGGAAGTGGAAGTGAGGTAACAAGTGACCGAAAAGAGGAACCTCAGGCACCGATGGCTAAAGAAGGAACGGGAATGGAGGAGCCAGTTGAAACGAAAACCGAAAAACAACCACCCAAGAGCTGGAGTTACCTAAAGAAAGTTATCCTTCTGAGGAGGTTTGTTAAGGAACTAGAAAAGGTGAAGAAATTCAATCCGAAGAAGCCTAGACACCTTCCATTGGCGCCCGAACCGGAAGCCGAAACGGTTTCGCTACGACGTCAGACAACCGGTGACAAGAAAAACGCTGATGAATGGATGCTTGATTACGCTCTTCAAAAGGTCGTCGGTGAACTTGCTCCAACTCAGAAACGGAAAGTAGCTTTGCTCGTCAAAGCTTTCGAAACCGTGGCTCCTGCACAGGATGTTCAACAAGAATCTCAGCCGAATGGTGGACTCCATAGGGTGAGTTCAGAAACAAAAGTTCAATTTCAAGAGATAAGCGAATCGACGAGTGTGGACTCAAACGCAGATTCCGAGATAATTACACCTTCAAATGTCGTATCGAGCTCGTTTGCTGTACAATCAGAGAAACTCACAGCAGTTCGAGAAGAGAAGAAGAAGAAAGAATCAAAATTCGATGTGGACAAAGCAAAACACATTAAAATGTGGCACATGATATATCAGCATGTGGCGACCGATATTGCTACGAGAATTGGATCTGAGCTGCTTCTTGATGGAGAGGAATCAACAAACAGCGAAGAGAAGAATTTGCAAGAAGTTGAAGATCACAGAGAACGAAATTACCGGCTTCAGTTCACTCAAAGTGATGCCATTAAGCTTGTACGAGAATCAGTTGACGAAATCCTTCTTCCGGATGTTCCCGACAATTCGTCACAAGACACTCAATCGATTGCAAGTGACATAGCCTCCGATCAAGACGAACTCTTGGAAGCCAAAGACAACGAGAAAAAGGTTGAAAAAGATTTTGTTATTGACGAAAATAAGAAACCAACAATCGAGGGTGGAAAACCGACGATTACGAGCAGATTACAACAACAGAAATCGGAGAACTGGAGCAAGTTAAAGAAACTTATCCTTCTTAAACGATCTATCAAAGCGTTAGAAGGTTTTAGGAAACTCCAACCAAAAACCCCACAACAAGAAATCTCAACAAGTAATCCAGAAGCAGAAAGAGTCGAGTTAAGGCGTCAAATGATGGACGAAAGGAAAAAAGCCGAGAAATGGATGCTCGATTATGCAGTTCAACATATCGTCACCAAACTGACTCCAGCTCGTAAAAAGAGAGTCTCCATGCTCGTTGAAGCTTTTGAAGCAGTCGTCCCACTTCCGGAAATCTGAATCAACAACATGATGTTCAAGATTTCTTCACCAAAGGTAAACCACCATATGAAGTCTCACGTGATATCTCATTGAGGGGTTGTTTGTTTACTTCTTAATGGAATCATTAAAAAGTCATTCAAAGGTAAAATGATCTCTTAATGATTCTATCAAGAGGTAAACAAACATGACCTGAGTCGTTGCTTATTTTCTGCACATGAACAGTGAAAAAATCAACCATCTTTCAGTTTGTTTTCAGTGATCGTAAAACGATACAAACATATAATCAAGGTACATAGGGATTGAGTGTATTGTGATACAACATTGTCCCACATCACTCGTGAACGCGTTTTTGGATGATGATATGGAAGAACAAAACCACGAGGCATCGCCAGAGTGGACAATATCTCACTAGGACGAGTGCATTTGTATATCATTCATATTGTTTAGCAAATTTTTTGTATGATTTTCCACAGGTACAGATCATCGATCTTGGATGCCATCATATTGTATGGTTTGGTGTTTGTATTTGAAATATAGCTATGGTATTGATTGATCATGCCTAGAAACTAATCGTTGTGGCCATCGATCTGTCTACGTGTCTGATGGATTTGTCGGCTAAATTTGTTTGGAACCCATGTATTCTAACAAAACTTCATTCGACGAGGCCTACCTTTAAGTAATTTATGCTGCATTCTTGCACTAATCTATGCACTAATCGCCCGGGTCCATTGATCGTAGGGGTTCATTCTCAAAAAACCTATTATATACTTTGGTCTATTAACGATTAAATGAAGGAAGGTTAATGACTTGCAAAATTTTTAAATTTAACATTATATAATTATAAGTTTTTTGTTGTTAATTTATCATTTTTACTTGAACTTTACATATCTTAAATATACATACATATTTATAGGCCCATTTTAAGTTTTTGCGAAAATAATTGTACCGGCCCTGTGTATGTCCCTTGTGAATAGAAGCTTCAGCTTGCAGTTGCAATCACCCCAAACAGTGTTTCAAAAGCTTGTATTCAAAACTGTTGCCCACTTCTCTTTTAATTGAATTTTACACGATCCAAAACTGCAAGCCACACCGAATCCTTCTTCTTTCTCCTGCTGGAAGTGTTAAAACCTCAAGATTTCCCATAAAAATTGATGATTACCTTCTTCCACAAAGAATTCTGAACCTCCAAAACCATTCGCCTAATAAGCCCATCTTCTTGGCGTGTAAGGGTGCGTTTAGCTACCGAAAATTTTCAAAATTTCCATCTCACATTTAAAAAAAAAAAAAAGAAAACTTGTTTACTTTACACCAACTTCATAAATTCTCATTTCACTTTTTGAAATACCACTTTTCATATTCTCTATCTTGCTTTATTACCTACACTATATTTTTTTTTATTATACTCTCTTTCTCTCTTTTACTTTTCTAATCACATATTCTATTTTTTTTATTTTATAATCACTCATCTTATTTTTCTTAAAATTAAAACTTCAATCATCTAAACATGTTTTCACTTTTAATAGAAACACTTTATTTTTTCTAAAAACTATAACTTGAAAACTGAAAATAAATAATGACTTGTTTTTTTCAAGGCCTAAACCACCAGCTTCCTTCGAGGTCATAATTTTGCCCCAGCAGGGTCAAAGTTTTTGGGCCTGTAGATTTACCCGTCGCCTCATTCGTCGGGCGGTGCTTCAGTCCTTGTGTGGGGGATGCGCCACCAGAAATTGGGCCACCTTTGTAAATAACGTAATGATATTATAAAAGTCTAAAAAAGTACAAGTAACAAAAAGT
Source organism: Centrapalus pauciflorus (assembly GCA_020465985.1). NCBI lineage: Eukaryota > Viridiplantae > Streptophyta > Magnoliopsida > Asterales > Asteraceae > Centrapalus > Centrapalus pauciflorus. The sequence continues at coordinate 45,797 of JAANYP010007972.1, read as the reverse complement.
AGGATGATAACGTAACGATAATAATGTAAATAACAGGTAAATTGGTTATAGTACCTTTTAAGTGGCTAAATCCACATATATGGGTTTTTAATTTGGGTAGATATATGATTAACCCTACGATAGAGTATAAACAAACATATTATTACAAAATTATCTGGCAAAAACCATATAAGGTTTATAACTTTTAAAAACTTCCAACTTGTCGGTGACACCTACCTTTTAAAAAAAAATAAGTATGACTTATTTTAAAAACAAACATATTGTATCTAACTAACTAAAAGTCTAATTAAAGAATGAATAGAAATAAAAATAGAAAAGTCAAAAAGAAATGACCTCATGGCTCATGCCTGACTAGTTAGTTTTTCATCGTTTCGAACCATAGACTTGGAATCTAATATACAACAAATCACATAAACTATCCTTAAGGCTCACTCTTGTTGCAAAAACATACCTTCCAAAATTCTTATAGTCTAGTTGTGGTTAAGAAAGAAAAAAAAAAAAAAAACTTTTAGACGAACTTGACAATGAGTTTTTTTAAAAGATCTTAAGAACTACTTTCATTTTTTTTTAAAATTCTAACTCAACAGTCTGTTTGGATTCATAAGTTTGAGTTTTTTATTCAAAAATAAAAGTGATTTCGTCAAAAGACAAAATGTATCTCAAGTAGTTTTTAAAAAAGAACTTGAGGTTTTGGTTATTTATCATCTTGATAATTATAAACGAGAATACTTAAGTAATATTAATGTCATTTAATAAAAGCTTCTGTTACAATGATTTTTTGTCAAACACATTTACAAATCTAAAAACTTTGACCTTTTTAAAAAGTTACAGCTTCTAAAACATCCGGTTACTAAAAGCTCAAGCTTATAGCTCCGATTTGAAACTAATGTTAGTTTTATCAAACATACTACGTATTTTTCTACCTACCAAGCATGTTTCCCTAGTTTATAAGGAGCTCTGCTCTAAAATCTAAGTTCTTGTTTGTTTACCTCTTAATGGAATCAATAATAGGTCATTTTACCTTTTAGTGACTTTTTATTGGTTCCACTAAAAAGTAACAAACAACCCCTAAATGATGTTTATATAGCAAACGATCTTTAATGTGAGTAATTATATGTGTCTTGATGATGATTATTGTATTTTGGCTAAACTAGAGGGCATGTTTTGTACTTAAGACGATAATGATGGTCAACAAAGTTGTGTTTCTTCGAACCATGCTTTCTTGCTCGATTTGTGAACACTATAAATGCACTTCCTTTGGACCTAAAACCCTTCAAATTGCAAGTCTTTCTCTCCTCGATCTTCATTCTTTCAGATAAGCTTTGCGGTGAAACCATCGATGGCTGGGCTTCAATACAATTTCTTTCCGACTGATTTCTTTTATCCTCAATCCACACAAATGAATAACGATGTCACTCTTCCTCAGACTCCTCCGATGAATGTCCAGAATTCTAAAGTTTTAGTCAAAGATTTGACAAACATCAAGTCTAGTGATAACATGATCAAGAAGCAGATAAATACTCTGAAGCTTTCTGCAAACAACAAACAAATATGAGAATGTAATCTCCATCTATATATATATATATATATATATATATATACATATATATATATATATATATATATATATATATATATATATATATATATATATATATATATATATATATATATAGGGGTGGGTTCAATGGAAAACCACTATGCACCGGAAAACCGTGGAAACCTCCGCATACCGTCCGATTTGATGCATTTCATTAAAAACGCGGTGGCATGATCGTAAATAAAGTGATGCATCACGCGAGATTTTGATGCATCACGCGGGAAATTAGATGCATCACGCGAGATTTTGATGCATCATGCAGAAAATTTGATGCATTTGTGGTGGTGCATTGCGATTTTCACAAGTTTTCAGATGCATTATGCAGAAAGACGGTGCATCACGCGAGAATTCGATGCATCACGCGGGAATTGTGATGCATTTGTGGTGGTGCATGGAGGTTTTCCAATGCATGTTGGTTTTCCATTGAACCCCTATATATATATATATATATATATATATATATATATATATATATATATATATATATATATATATATATATATATATATATATATATATATATATATATATATATATATTATATATATATATGTATATATATATATATATATATATATATATATGTGTATATATATATCTTATATATATATATATGTGTATATATATATCTTATATATATATATATGTATATATATATATCTTATATATATATATATATATGTATATATATATATACATATATATATAGAATATGGTTCGAGAGAGTACCACCCAAATGCAGCGCACCAGAAGGTACCACCTTTAAAAAAACTTTTTAAAATTTTTTTTTTCATAAACATGTTTTAATTAACATTATGAAGATCGTATGTAAATTTCACATACATTCACATCTCCTAGCTATTAAAAAATGATGTGAACACACACTTACATAATTTTGAAGATATGTGAACATGCATTTATGTGATGTGTGTTTTCATGCACTTAGAGTGTTCGGATTTGCATGAAATTCACATATGATCTGTGTAATGTTAATTAGAACATGTTCATGAAAAAAAATTTCAAAAAAATTACTTTTAAGGGTGGTACCTTCTGGTGCGCTGCATTAGAGGTGGTACTCACTTGAACCTAAATCTACATATATATATATATATATATATATATATATATATATATATATATATATATATATATATATATATATATATATATATATATATATATATATATATATAGATTGAGGTTCTATGGGGCACCATATGCATCGGGAACCAAATGGGAACAAAAAATGCATTGCTTGTTTACAAAGGGTGCATTAAGGGCATTTTGAGAATGCTTAATAATATATTATTAATTTATAAGATTTAATTTAATATTTATCATTTATTTAGGAAACTAAATAAAATGATCAACCACCTTCCCATAATTTCATCATCTTTTTCTCTCTCTGTCCCTTTCTCTTTCATAGCATATGGTATTGGTTGTTTCAAACATGATGCACAACAGCAATGCATCACGACAATGATGAACACATTGAAGACGTTGATGAACACGTTTAAATTTCAGAGATGCATCACGAAATTAACACGTTTAAATGTCAAAATGCATCACGATTTTGGTGATGCATAATGATGGATCAAAGACGAGGATGAATATGGCCGAAATGCATCACGATTTTGGTGATGCATAATGATGGAACAAAGACGAGGATGAATACGATCGAAATGCATCATGTTTATATATTGAATTGGATGAAAATGCATCGTGTTTGAAGACGAATCCAATAAATTGGATGAAGATGCATCATGTTTGTTTAGATTCGGATTGAATATTTTCTGAATTCAAACATCTTCCAATTTTGCCCTTCCGCGCGTGAGAAGTTATGCACCTGTGCACTCGTTTTCAAGTTAATTACCCTTTTGCCACTACAATCTGAACCATTAAAATTCAAGATCCAACGGTGCATACATATTCCCAAAGTGCACAATACATACAGGTGCCCCATAGAACCTGACCATATATATATATATATATATATATATATATATATATATATATATATATATATATATATATATATATATATATATATATATATATATACACACACACACACACACAAAATCTTGTATCAATAGAACTTTTTAATGTTCTCTCTTTTTTTAAAAAAAATTTGGTATGATTGAAAAGATATACTATTTCTAATTAGTAATTAATAATAATATCATACTAAAATTAATGTGAACTACATTTCGATTATGTTGTTTCTAGACGCTTTGGAATAAATGAATCCATTACCATAACTGGGTAAATGATTAAAATAAAACATAAATGTCATAATAGAATAATACTTATAAAATACATTTTATTGCCACTTTTGATCTAAACCAGATTTGAAATCGAAATCAATCATTTTTGTAACTATAATTAAATAGAGGACTTAAATTTGTATGCTAATAATAACTCACATCAACAATGAAAAATAATTTATAAATTGGGTTTGCTAAAATGTGATAGATAGTGAAATTTAAGTATTAATCATTTTTTTATTATGCTAAAATGCACTATATAAAACTTTTGTAAAATACTATATATTGTAGGATTTTGTTAATGTGTGCTTATATATTTTTAATTAGTTATATGTAAATCTATATAATTAGAATGTTTACATGTTGTTACATTATTAGTTAAATTTAGTTTGTTTAAATACTAATTAATTATTAGACATTTTAAAAATAAAATTTATATTTATATATTAATTATGATTTTAGTGTTTTATAATGGCTTATTTTGGTCTTTTGTGTTTAGTTATAAAATTTTTGATTTAACGTAACGTTTGATTAATTATAATTAGTTTGTAGTGTTCAGTTTATTAAACTTTGTTTATATTAATAATATTATTATTTAAAATATTGACCAAGCGAACAAAAAGATTTTAAGAAAAATATATAGGTTCACTATATTATTCGTTTATTGTTATTTTCAGTTATATATATATCATAACTTTTATTTACCGTAATAATCACGATAGAATGATTTGTAATAAACATGTGTTTTGTAGCTCATGTCATTTGCTCATATGTATTCTTTAGTTAACGATTAAGTATTTTTTTTTCTAACCTATTTGATTTCGACCTTAGTTTATAAGAAACCATACTTTTTTCTCACAAAAAACCAAAGCAGCCATGTTTTTTAAAGAAGTTTTTATAAACGGTCATGATATGTAGAGCTTTTTATACTTTTTAATTAAGACATGACTAAATGATGCAACATTTGAAGTTAGCAGCTATTAATTATTAATTCTTTTGAGAAAAATCTAAAAATATAACACACTGTTAGTGGATAAAAAAGACTTTACTGAAATACATAAACATGGATGTGTAAAAATCATTTCGAATAAAAAGGTTGCAAAAATCGATCCGAAAACGTATCGGTCTAATCTTTATAGACCATGTTTGGTTCGGTTCCTACTTTTATAATTTTGAAAATAAATCAATTAAGTGTTTGATTTTTTATAGTTTTTAATGAACTAAACAGCATTAAGATGGATACCAATTTAAACGAATTTAATTTATAATTCTGTTATTTGATATTTTATCATTACCATTCAACCTAATAGAATCTTTGTTACTTTTGATTTTTAGAATCTCAAGCTTAAAAGTTTCCTTTGGTTGACAATAGTTTAAGCTTATGATTCAGATTTGAAAACTCACAAAAGGTCTTTCACGAGAAATTATTTAGAAAAACTTTGAAAAAAAGTTTGAGATTTTGGTCTCCAAAAGTTATTTTTTTGCCTATCAAATAATTATGAAATTATATTTTAATTTATTAACATAAATGTTTTTTATGTTATTTAATAATAAAAGCTACGATTACAATTAGTTTTAAACACATCTATCTATTTATACTATTAAAAGAGTAACTATACTCATTTCTGGTGAAGCCACGTGTCGTCACAATGAATCGACACGTGTCATTTATAGATTTTAAAAATAATAAAGAAATTTAAATCAAATCTATCCAAATCTAATATAATCCACTTTTAAATTTAAATCAAATCAAATCAAACAAAATCTAATACTCTACTAACTTATTAATTAAAGCTATCCAAATCTAATATAATCCACTTTTGAATTCAAATCAAACAAAATCTAATAATCTACTAACTTATTAATTATAAGATAATATAATAAAAGTTTAAAAAAATATATAAGAAAATAATTACTCTTCATATATATTTAGAATTATACAAAATTAATAGGTCATAATAACTAATAATATCATCTTATATACTTTTGTTTAAAAAATAATATTTATATCTTTTTATTTATTATATTTTATATATATTAAAAATATCCGCGTAATACGCGGGTAATAAACTAGTTTATAAAAACAAAAAGGTTTAACTCTTAAAAACTTTAACTTCCAAGAGTTTTAACTTAAAAATCAAAATACAGCTAAAGGGAATGTCGTATGCTAATAAAATAATTACGCAAGCAAAGCATGCGCACATGTTCTTTCGTATTATAATAATTCATTTAATTATTTCATTATTTATAGTACTTTACCTTTTGGTCCTTTCACGAGTTCTTTTGTTTAATATTCAAGCACACAAATACCAACCGAAGAGAAACTTATATCTATTTTTTCTTTTTGTTTAATATCTAAATATATAGGTTATTATTATAAAAATATTGCGATTATTGCAGAACTTAAAATTCAGAATTATAGAATTTATAATCGATGCTGAATATTCAATTTTATAACATGCATGCAATGTTGAATATATAAACTTCTGATAATTCAATTTAGAATATTCAGTGGTGAATATTCAATGTTGAATATTAATAAAAATATAAAATCATCAGTCAGGTTTTAAATAGAATAAAAATTTTGTTTCATGATATAATTTTTTTGTTTTAAAAATTAACAATTCTTATGTTTTTTAATTTTTCAAATTGGTTCTACACCAAATTTAGTTTCTGCAATTATTCTGTCACTATTTTAAAAGAACTAAGATAGTGACGCTTATAGTAAAAACATAACAAGCTTTTGTTTCATCTCGTTTCCAATAGGGTCGATACGTAGGCTTGGCAAAAGTATGCGACCCCGAAGAGAAAACCTGAAACTCGACCCTGACTTGATCGGGGATTCCCCGAACCAGAGTTGAATGGGGATGGGAAATGTTTTAATCCCCAACCCCAACCCCGACCCCGACCCCGGTTCTATTTAATATCATAGTATAACTTATTATGTTTTTGTAATTTTATAATGTAAATTATTCACTATAATTTTAATTATTATTATTATTATATATTTTATATTGTTAAATTATTTTATTTATTTTATTTTATACGTTTTATAAGATTTTTTAATCTTGTTTGTACTATAAACTATTAGTTATCAATGTATATAACTAAAATTGTTGAGATAATTTATTATAAAGTTTATATACATGTGTATATATATATTTTAAAACTATAATTTGTATTGTAAACTTAATAATTTGTTAGAATGTTAAAAACCATGGTCCTCGATAGGATCCCCGAAACCCCATGGGGCTGTGGATGAGAACGAGAAGTCAAAACCCGATGGGGATGGGAGAGGGGATGAGAAATGAAATATCTGGTCATACTCGTCCCGTTGTCATGCCTATCGATATGCGTCTCATGAAATGCGAGCAACACAAAAATTGTTGGTAAGTTTCAGCAATCTATATATAACTATATATTTTTTTAAAAAGCAAAATTTTATGTCATTAAAAATGACATGAATAAAGGTTTTAACAAAAAGCCAACACCAAACGATAACAAACTCCAAGCACCATCTAGACTACCCAAGAGCCCAACCCCCCCTCCCCTCCCCACCCCACCCCAATTGGACCAACTCAAGATACCAAGTAAGGACCTCTACTCCAATCACTTCAATCCCAATTAGCCTTCGAGCATCTATTCTTAATTCATAATAGTCTATAATGTTGCACTCTTGGAAAGAAATCCTCATTATGTCGACTCACCAAGCTTCTTCACTCCCTCCTCTTCAAATGAATAAGATTCCTCCATTTTCAAATAAGCCATAAAGCAATAATACACATATCATTGAAAACTTTGTCCCTATCTTTGTTTTCCGAGCGGTAACACATAAAGGATTACATCCTTCAAATACATCAACTTATCGTGTGAGACATTCCACCATCCATAATTTTTTTTCCAAACCACTTTCACATTTTCTCAATCCATAAAAAAGACGTGACACTAATTCTTTGTGAACCTCACATAAGTAGCAAAAGTCGTTATCCAAATGTAATCTCAATTTCAAGATACTATCTTTCGTAGCCACTTTGTTTAGAAGAATTCTTTAAACACCAATGTTGACTTTGATCGGCACCCAAGAATTCCATATAAATTTTATACCATAAATTCCCTGATCAATACTAAACTTTTGGATATTTTTTTTTTGCATAATTTACCAATAGAGAATGTACCATCGTAATTCATGGACCACTTTGAGAAATCTCTCCCACCTTGAGCCAACCTCGAGGAAAGTAGTGTAGCAGGCAACTCGTTGATATCATCCAACGCCCAATCACGAGGAACAGCTCGCCAATTCCTATCAACCTTTATGATATCATGAGGGAGGTTCAATGGAAAACCACAATGCACCTGAAAACTTGTGAAAACCGCACTGCACCACCATAAATGCATCAAATTCTCCGCGTGATGCATCAAAATCCCGCGTGATGCATCAAATTTCCCGCGTGATGCATCAAAATCTCGCATGATGCATCACCTTTATTTACGATCATGCCACCGTGTTTTTCATGAAATGCTCCAAATCGGACGGTATGCGTAGGTTTCCATAGTTTTCAGGTGCATAGTGGTTTTCCATTGAACTCACCCCACGATATCATACCCTCTTAACTATCTGTCTGCAACATGACAATCTTTATCACTTTCAAATTCAGATCACAATTCTTGACGATTAAAACCAAGTGAGTACCACTAGTTGCGGAGTACCGGAGTTTACCTCATTTAAACCCATTTTTCTATAAAAAAAATTCATAATAATTTTAAATTAACAATACAAGACTGTTTGCAAAAAATCACACATATGCACACACTAGATCTATGTGAAACGTGTAGGTTCACATGAATTGTACGGTTGTGAACGTATGTTCACACTAAACATGTTTACATAAAATTTTTTACGTTCACATGACTTTTAAGAAGCTAGAAGGCGTGAATGTGGATATTTTTTTTACAAATAGTCTTATATTATTTGTATCTACGTGAATAAAAAAAATTCGCACAATGTTCACATCAGAAACTCGTGTGTGTTCCCAAGTACGCACAAGATTCTATGTTTTTTAGGTACTCACACAAACTATATATATATATATATGTGTGTGTGTGTGTGTGTGTGTGTGTGTGTGTGTGTGTTGATTTTTTTTGTTTGATGGTTGGATCTATTGAGTTTTAAATATACACTTATGCATGTCTTAAAAGATAAATGTATGCAATTTAAGAGGGTGTTTGGTTTTGCGTTATGAACGAGATTATTAGCTTATTACGTTACAATAACGTAAATAATTAGTTCAAAGTGTTTGGATTTAAGTGATTATTTGCGTTTAGAGTTAATCTTATCACACTTTTTCATAAGTTAAAAAATGTAGCTTATTTGCTTAATAAGTAATTATTTGATCCTTTTACAAGTTAAAACGCAAATCCAAACACTTTAAAAACTGATTATTTGATAATTACGATAGCAAACAAATGAAGCTAAACCAAACACTACATTTCTGGCAGCACTTTTTGTTACAGCTATTATTTGATTATTAGTTTTTAAAATGCTACAGCACTTTGTTAAACGCAAATCCAAACACCCTCTAAGTATCAAGTAAAAGGTAGGTAATTTGGATGGGATGGGATGAACACGGGGTGTGGGTAACAAATAAAAATCGATAAACCAAGACCAAGACTATATATGCATACCCGTTGAGCCATCAAGAGATGCTTATACGTTGTAATGACATAAAATTTAAAAAAAAAAAAAATTCTAGATTAATCAATAAAAAGAATATTACCAATTTAATGGAGAAGAATATTCGCGGTGAGGATTCGTTGATACGACCATTTTAATTTATACATACCAAAGTACGTAACCACCATACAATTGGTCACATATGAACCACATATTACACGTGAATCATAATAATACCTACCACCCCTATCTATATATGCTCTTTTCATTTTAATTTAATCAATACCGTCCCATGCATATGGATCTCGAATGCCCTGTGCTTGTGATTACAATATAAACTTTTAAATATTTTAAAAAGTAAGTTGGTTATTTTGAGACTTAATTTTAATAGATAAACCGGAAGTCATGAGTGACAAAAAAAAAATGATTAGTGAAAAATCAATATGAATAATATAAATCAAATTAAATTTGACGCGAATTCCTTTTTAATGCACATTTGCACAACGTGCATGCGTCAAATGCAGAAAACTTTTATTGGCCTGAACTTATATCTTTATTATGACTGTGAGACCCTATGAAATTAGGAGACCCTGTGCAATCGAGCCTCCTGCACACCCTAAAAGACGCTCCTGAATTTAATACGAGTATTGATAAATACATGTGGATATATATAAATAACTTGTTATAAAATTTAATAGCATCTTAATAAATCATGTTTTTGATACGAGAGAATAAATTTACTGATATGATATACCAAAATCATTTTTAAAATAATCCAAACATCTCAACAGTAAAAACAAACTTAAAATTAATAAATATTTATATGACAGATTAAATTTTATGAGATATATTCTAGAAAATAGAAATTAAGCATTATGCTTTTATCAACTTTCTAGAATAACAACACTACCAATGGTTAAAATTGTTCCAACAGCATCTCTTCTCAACATATCCAACAAATGTGTTTTGTTTTAGTTTGTTTTTTTTTTTTTTTTTCAATTGACTTTTTGTGTCTCTAATGGTCAACTATGAAACTTCCAGAATAGTCAACAAAACCCAATTTTCAGATGCATTCCTTTTTGGTCTATAAATACATACACATACATTGGAAATTTGGAACCAAAACAGTCAAGTTGTATGTTATATACTTCTCTTTTCTCTTCTCTTCTTTACCAAATCATTAATGGCAGGGCTTCAATACCAGTTTTTTCCGACTGATTTCCTCTATCCTCCATCTACACAAACAACTACAGATGCAAGTGTTCCACAGGTTTTTCTATTGAATACCAAAAAGCTAACGATTTCACCTAACGATTCGATAAAGACAAAGTCTTCTGTTGGTGCCAATATCCCGTCCAAGACTCTCAAGCTTCTTCCTTCACCGATGGATTTTTCTATAACGAATAAATAAATGTGATTGTATCATGATGATTGTGGTTGTTTAAATATTATATATAGACTTGTTTATGAACAAATGATTTAGAGTTTATAAGCATAATATTGTATGATGGTGGAAAAGTTTTTAAGTTTAAAGCGATTATTTCTTTAGGTAAATCGAAAATAATGATCGATCATAGTTTCATTATATTCTTACATACATAACATGTATATTACATCGATCTAACGGGTATGAAAAATCACAATTTGATGGGATGAGATATGTAATTGGTTCCGTTAATGCATGGTGATTAGTTATTCATTAGTTATGTTAAGAATAAGATTTAAATTCATAATTTATTGGTTATCATGAAACTTAAATGTTATTCAAAAATATTCTACTAGTTTAATGCAAATAAAGTATTTAATTTGAAATTTTTGATGTGTAATTGACAATTTCAACAAGGAATTGATGTAATAAACAAATTACGTAATATAGAAAAAATATGGAGTACCAATTCTTTTAAATGAGTCTTGTTGACTGGTCATATGAACATCTTGAATATGTGAATCATGTAAATTGATTGTACTACCTTACTTAATGTATGCACTTATGTATTAACTTTATTTATTTAATTTAATACAGAAACAAAATGGAAACTGATTTATTTGATGTCAAGCTTAGTCAAATTATAAAGGTTCATAGGTTATTTTTTTTTGTAAATTTACAAACTAGTAATGATAAACCATAGAAGATAAATCATTTAAAAGTTTTTGGCCATTATCACATTATCGATTTATAAATTATTTTTCAACAACTTATAAACCACCTTAACGTGAAACACTACCCCCATTGGGCCGGAGGCTTGGGCAATGGAGATTACCTCGGCAGGAACATCGTCTCGACCCCAACGGCGCCGCCCAAAAAAGCCCCCCAATGGCTTTTATCCCCCGCTGAGCTTCTCTCTCTCTATATATCTCTCCTCTCTTTCTCTCTTTAAAATTAATGGGGGAAAGGAGTATTGGGATTGAAAGTTGATAATGGTAGGCATTTTTAAAGTTTTAGAATGGAAATGGTGGATAAAGAAAAACTAATGTGACGCTGAGTTGTCTAAAATAATGAGTTTGGGAGGAGTAAGGGTGGGAATTCTGGCCTATTCAAGCCAAACGGTGTCTTGATATATATGGTGTCTTGAAATGTTGACTTGCCTTGTTTTATGTAAGCTTTTCTAGATATATATGGTGTCTAATAACACACATTTTATGGAAGAAAAAAATGGATCGCACACACAATATTTTATATTTCGATTCATATAATCTTACAGTAAACTAATCTAATTCATACATGCATACATACATTGAAATCAGAAATTTAGCATGGGCAAAGTATAAGGCTATCGAATTGAAATCAACAACGAACGGTTTCTTAGTTATTGGAGGTGATTATTTATATCTTCGTTCAAAACATTGACAAATACTTCTTTTTCTATGACAAAATCGCACAAATGTTTCAAGAGTCATTTGTGAGTATAATTGATTCTTAGCCCTATCAATATCAAATTATCAATCAAAATGTAACGATTAGAAACTAGCTAATCATACTAACTTTCAAATAAATTTAGATCATCACAAATTGACGATTAAAGTTGACGATTAACAATGAATAACTAACTTCTATCAGATCTGACTGATTGAAATTTCAATTATATTTTGTTAGAGAGTTTGCCAATTTATTTTTTAAAATAGTTGACCCTTACAAGTTACAATGTTTGAGAAGTTTGGTTTGTCAAATAAACAAGTGAGGGCCTAATGTAGTGGGTTGAGGGCTTTTCCCAAATGGGCTTCGAGGGCCTGAGTTTCACTAAAATGGAGTAGTTGTATCAACTTTTAGAATTCAGATGATGAATAACTGAAATAGAGTATGACTATATGAATCTATATGATATCGGATAACCATACGTGATACGTCCATACGTGCATTCTAGATTTGGTTTTTTTTTTTTACCAGGGCAAACTCTGTAATAGAAACGATTTTCGCAAATTTTATCCATTTTAAAAACAAAGTTTAAAATATACACATAATATAAACAATGTTATGGGTGGCTTTTAGGGTGTGCGAAAGGCTCGACCGCACAGGGCCCCCAATTTCGTAAGGCCTCACGAAAATAAGAAAGATCTAAATTTAGACCAATAAAAATTTTCTTTATTTGACATGTATACGTTGTGCATCGGTGCGTTAAAATAGAATTCATGTTAAATACAATTTAATTCGTATTATTTATTTTAATTTCTCACTAATCAGTTTTTTTATTATTCACGAACTCGACTTTACCTATTAAAATTGAGTCTCAAAATGACCAATTTATTATTTAAAATACTTAAGGGACTATGTTGTAATTACAAGCACAAGGCCTCTAAAATCCATGAGACGACAGTTATTTACCTATTTTAGCAACTAACAAGATACAAGTTAGCCATTACGAAATTCGATAAAGAAAACTACAACGTTATTTCTATTCTATTTGTATGTCAAAAAAAAAAAATTTTAAAAATTCGATGAAAGTTGTAAACATCAATTCTATTTCGTATTTTTTATGCAATTATCCACAATAAAAATTTAGTAAAACTGATATTTTTAAGAATTGTGTTGTTTTATTAGATTTTTTAAGGATACTTCAGAAGTTCTTTATAAAATTTTGTTAAGTTAAAAAGACTTTTATGAAAATATTTTATATGTAGTGATTTTTACAAAAAAACGTTTTAAGTTAAAGATTTATAATAAAATTCTGCGTTCAAAATCTCATATGTAGTTATGTACCATACTACCATCCAGCAGGTACTACATATTAATATATACCTCACAGAATAGAATTCATCAACAGGAGTTTCTGGGCCTCTAAATTTGCTCCATCATAATCATATAACAATAAACAACAATATTAGCTTTTCATTTTAGGTGCGTAAAGAAATCAAAAACCAAATCGAAACCAATACCAATAGAAAACATACAACATGTAGCCAAAAACCAAAACAGTTCGGTTCAGACTTCGAATCTTAAAGAGTCAAAAATCAAAAATAAGTTTTGTTCAGTTTTGATTTGGTCACATATAAGTTGGGAACAAACCGAAAATTATCAATCCAATACAGAGCCTAAAGCAATGTTGAATTGATCAACAAGCAAGAACACCAAAACCTTCATCACTTGTCATTGCCTGACAACTAAAAAGCATGGTAATGAATCAAGAAAGAAAGTTAGATGCTAAGAGTGTTATCACAGAAAGGGTTTTCTTCCCGACAATATATGAGCATAGAAACACAATAAAATGTTTCATGAATTTCTACTTTTTCAAATTTTTTTACAAATATCAAGTTTTCCTGGCTAGTTGAAATGGACCATGTCAGAATATGAACAAGGCTAGATAACGACGATGACAACTGAGACCTTGCTCTGTACAAAATATTACGACAAACAAAAGACACTACTACAGTTCGGTTGTTGAAACACTGGATTATATGAAATGAAACTGAAACCTACATACACTACGCTAGAGTCTAGACCAGAAAAACCTTTAATTCCAAACTGACCACATTCAGCGGGGTTGCTGGATGCGTTGTGGGCGTGTCTTCTGGCTAACTGGTTTTGCTGGCTTTTCCCAATACCTAGCTATCTCCACTGGTGACTTCGGACCCCTTTCCTTGGTTGATTTCGACAAGCTCAAGCTCCTCATCAGACCCTCAGGATCCAATTCCACACCTAATCACCGCATATAAATCAGCGATGTTAATTTGCTTGATATGTTTACAAATTACATATATCTGTGTGTATTAACAGTTTACCATTTTTGGGCATTTCCTTGAAAGCAGCTTGAGCATATGTGTTTCTCCTTTCCATCTCGGATAAAAGGAGAAACTGCTCATACTGTGCTTCCATCATCAAGGTGTCTTCATCATCATCAATGGAATCAGGCAGCAGATCAGCAACATCATCGAAACCGTCCTGTGTGTTCCCAAAGAAACCGTCCTCGCCTTGTTGCTGGCTAAGCCAGTAGTCATGAAACCAAGTGGAGGTGGTCACCAAATCCCACCATTCTGGGGAGAAATCTTCAACTTGGCAGACAGCAGCAGGGACAAACAGCGGTGCGTTTGGATTGAGTGTTGACCTTCCTCCTGAAACTAATGTCATCCTCCTTTTCTAATAGGTGAAGCAAATCAAAGCTACCTGACATGAGTGAAACCCCATTTGGTTTAACAACTACTTCAGTAAATATTCATAGCAAGTTTCTTTCAAAAATTCCAGTTTTCAGTCTGAGATGATTCCATCTCAAGAGTTGCATCCCTAAAAGCAAGCGAAAACAGTCTTGAACTATAACATAACTCGAAAATCACTACTCATTATGAAGAGTTGATGACACACAAGTACACAACCACTACCCTAGCTAGCTTGCTCCTCATCTAGCCTAGTAGGTTTAAGATCTAAAATCTTCAGACTTGTATGCTATAATTCCAAATGCAAAAATAGTGTTTAGGAACGGCAATAAAGTCTCAAGATATAGGCATCAAGAACTATGGCAGCAATATTAATGTGTAGATATTCAAAACATAACCATAGAAATATCAAACAGATCTTTTTAGCAAACAGATAGAGCATCGCATGTTCCATCCATCACACAATTTCATTAAATCGCAACTTCTTTAAACACATAGCTTCATGCCAATCACTGGTAACCTTTCTTAAACCCTTGATTAGAACACCAAACTTTCAAGATCAGAAGTCCATTAGCAAATCAAATCCATCAAAGATCAATACCGAATCACAAAAACGCCTAAAATAAAGGATCTTCATACATAACAGAATGCATAACAACACAGTCACATCAAAATGAAATAACAAATAGCTAGAACAGATCACTAATCTGAAAAAAGTAAAATCAAATTAAATCCATTTCTCTACAACCGGTGACATAACAACACAAACGGTAACCGATAAAAATATAACTTCAACATTTACATCTTTTCATGATCAAACTTAAAAATCCAAACCGTAAGGTCAAACAAATTCCACGATCGTCAAACTATCAGAATTCTCAGAACCAAAAATCAGTATTACAGATCAAATCATCATATCAAGCTCAATATCAACCAGAAACCGTTGCACGAAAAAAATTAACACAATCTAAATCTAAACTTCGATGATCGTCCAAGTCAATGAGTCTACCAAATCAGTAATCACATACCCCAAACTCACCAAAAACAAACACGAAAACCGATCAAAACAGATGACACGAACAAAAGAAACCAAAAATAAGCAATCGATTCAAATTCAGTAAAGCAAATTAACAGTACTAATCATACCTTTGATCGATTGAAAGAAGAAAATATCTAAAAGCGACACTTCGGTTCGGAACTCTCGGTTCGGGCAATCAGATAAGGTAACCAGGCACGACGACGCCAGTATTTATAAGTCAAAATCGAACCGGAAACAGAGCCTCAGGTTCGGTGCCAAACCTACCCATTGAATGTCCAAAGCAGTCAGCAGCCGACGCGCTTGACGAGCACGTGTTAGGCGTTGATTGGGAGAAAGTGATGGGATGGTGGATGGAACCCACCTGAGAGCTGATGGATGATCATGAAGAAATCAATGGATGAGATGAAGCGTTTGTGTTTTGATCCGACGGCTCATCGTTCAGGTCGGTTTAATTGGTGGGTCCAGTGGTAGGAACGGGACAAGGTCTCGACAATTAACGGGGTCCGCCACATTTTATAATTTATTATTTGTAATAGAATTTACAATTTAGTATTCTTTTTAGATGGATAAAAAATGATTGAGAATCAACAAAGGATTTTGTTTGTTGTTTTATCATTTTTAACAAATTATTTTCATTTAAAAAAAAATATATCAAATAAAAAAATGAGCTAGTTTTTTCCGAAGATGTTGCTTTTTTGCAATTTTTGTTGCTAATTACACCTCTCATTAGTCTATTCGAACTAGCTTCACAGTTCATACATACAGGGCCGGTGATTGGCATGGTCAAAGTGGGCTTTTGCCCAGGGCCCATAATTGAAGAGGGCCTACAAAAAAAATTTAGGTATGTATTATGTGTGAAAAACAGAAATAGGTAAGCCCATTGCCCCATCTGTGAAAGAAAAAGTAGGCATGTATTATTTCTGTGAATTGGAGGCTTGCCTAGTCGCCCTCGCGAAAATGGAGAGTCACCGTGATGCTGTGTGCGAAAATGGAGAGTCACCGCCGTCGTTTGAGTTCCACGAGGCGTCGAGGCCACGAGGACAAAGGTGTTGATTACGGTTCCAATTCCAAAGTAACCCTAATTCATCGTCTCTTCGACTGTTCCTCAATTTCTCAAGACTGATTCTTCAATCTTCAATCTTCTATCTCAATTTCTCAAGACTGATTTCTTTACTTCTTTTATTTCAATAGACAGTTCGACCCCTATATTGTGATTTCTTTAATTCTTTTAATATCCAGAACTCCAATTTTTCAAAGCCGTGAAGGCGTGAATCCCTGAGACCGTGAAACAGAACAGAGAAGCCACTGTGAATCCGTTATCCGTGAAGCCGTGAAAGTTGAAACATAACTCTTGAATAGTTGAATGCCAATAGGTATTGTTTCAATGTTTAATTTTAATTTCATATTTTGATTTGATTTAATATTTAATTGTATTGTTGATTTATTTTGAATTTGGTTCACTTATTTATCTTTTTTTTTTTGGTTAATTGTACCGGAGTTCCAGAATTCATATTCTAGAAATCAGAATATAAAGTAAAGAGCACAAGGTTTTCATTTGTTAAGGTGTTTTCATTCCTTTAACACTTTTTTAGTTAATTAGTTGTTCGAATTTTGATTGCATTTGCTAATTGCTAAGTATTACTTGTTTAGTTGCTAATTGCTAAGAATTACTTGTCTAGTTGCCAAGAATTCTTTGTTAATTGCTAAGTAGTAGTGTATATATAAAGAGTAAAAAAGAGGGGGCCACTTTAAGTTTTTGCCCCGGGCCTCAAAAATGATAGGTACGGCCCTGCATACATATGTCACGTTAGTATTGCATTACTTTATTTTTCCACCATTGTTCATAGCCCGGATATAATCACTATAACTCATTTTCCACCAAAGTTCACATTAGACTGGCCTCGATGAGAACATCAAAGATTTTGGCCCCGAAGCTACCCCCCCCCCCCCCCCTCTTCTTGGCCTCCCTACCCCGAAACATCTCTCCATCTCTCTCTCTCTCTCCCTGTATTTCTCCCTCTCTTAAAAAGTTTATAAATTAATAGTATTAGATAGAAAGATGAATACTTCCGAAATAACAAAAAAATATAGAACCATAGTAAGAGAAAAATTGATGTGCCGTGAAAGATGGAGATGAAGATTGGTGGTTACTTCCTTTTACCTTTATGGGGTGGTGAGCCTTTGTTGCGGAGTTTAGCCACATCACCCCACTATTTGTGAAACATGGCAAATTAAGACCAATGACAATCGGAGTGGTCTTATTTTTTTCAATAAACAAAAATTTAACATATTTTTGAAAATTTTTTTAAAAAAAATTGTTTAATACATCATTTTTAAGAATTTTATTTTTTTAGAAAATTATGTTATAACTTACTTTTTTTACTACAGGTCATTATACCTACGGGTGTAAAAGAGCCGAGCTACTCGTGAGCTACTCGAGCTCGACTCGAAAAAAAGCTCGAAAAAAGCTCGATTTAAACGAGCTCGAGCCTAAATTTGAGCTCGTTTAATAAACGAGCTCGAGCCCGAGCTTCACATATCGAGCTCGCGAGCCTAAACGAGCTTAAACGAGCCTATATATAAATATATTTTTAAATTAATAAATATATAATATATGGATTAAATAAATATAAATATATTAAAATAACAAGTTATATATATATATATATATATATATATATATATATATATATATATATATATATATATATATATATATATTTAAGGACGTGCATGTGTTGGTTCCGTTCAGTTTGTAGTATAAAATATGAACCGTGTTTTCGGTTTTGGTTACTCGGTCTTCAGTTATCCGCTTAAAGACCGTTACCCGTGGTTTAGTCCACAATTACCCGCTATATACATTAAAACAAACAAATTTAATATAAAATTAAATTAAATTATTTGATCATAAATCTCAAGAGTTACACTAAACATATTTAATAAAGCATTTTAAATTAAAATTTTATTGAAAATCTAGTATTTAATATTTTGGATCGAGTAAATTAAATTATAAATAGAAACTATTAATTACTTGTATTATAAGTTTAATGTTTAAGCAACCTTATGTAAATTAGGGAACCAAAGGGCCTTTGGCCTGACAGTAAGAGGGTGGAGTTATAAGCGAGAGGTCATGGGTTCGATCTCCATTGAAAGCAAGTTGAAATTTAGATGGAGTAAGTAAGTCTGGTGGTAAATGAGTAGTTTAGGAGTAGGATAGTTTGTCGTTAAAAAAATGTAAATTAGGGTGATTGTTATTTCCTTTATATAGCATTAAATAAGCAAGATTTTCAAAATAAAAAAATGTACACTATGTTCATGTGTTGCTGAGTAGGAACTCGTAAAGATGCAATGTTCTCGATACGTGTTAGTGTTTGTTGTATTTGCCTGCGTCTCGCAAATGAATGCATAACACATTGTATTATATATATATAATTGACTTTAATTTTTAATAAAATAATTTTTTTGTTTTAAAAAAATTAATACCATGCATAAAAAAGCAAAAGTTTGAATATCCTAATATTAAAAAAGATGCATGGCTACAGAATTATGTGATTTTAACACATATACAAACGACAAAGAGGGTGTGCACAAAACAGAGCATTATGTGCATCGTATTAATGAACCGAGTTACACACGATATAGTCGACTCATTATAAACTCGACTTAAATAAGGATGAAACTCAAATAGAAACTCATTTAATATACAAGTTCGAGTCCAAGCCTCATGTATGTTAAGCATAATAAGGGGTTGTTTGTTTGTTTTTTTCATTAAGTGCTGTCTGGATACAGATGTGTCTAGATTAATCAAGACTGTCTAGAATAAGAGCTGAACAAATTGTTATTATTTGTATATTTTTTTTCCTAACCTCCCATTATCTCCCATAGCAACCAACAAAAAGTGGATGGCAACATGACCTTCCAAACATGCATTTTAAAGAAACATCTAGCATGCAATTCATATTATCATCATTGAAGCATTTTATCGAACATCTGGCATGCAAAAATAATATACGTTTTTAAATCTTCATCCACATAGTTTCAGTTGCTTCTAGTTGACAAATCACGTGTTTACTTTGCATACCTCATCAATAAATAAAAAATAATTATGAACTATTTGATTAATCAAAATAGTTATGAACCAAGTGATTACGGATTAATCAAGAAAGAAAAGTTTTTTTTCTAAAAAATAAAAAGAAAAAGAAAATGCCAAATACCACAACAAATAGAAGCAGAAAAAGGTTGTAGAAATTGCCTCATGTTTCTGGGTTTATCTCAAAACCCTTCTTCAAGAACATTCGTGAAGGTCTTCTCCTGGCTATGAAGATGATGATTGATGTTTCTGTGTTTTATCTCAAAATGATGGTTTGGTCTAGAAGATATTATTGGAGGAGCACAGACAAAGAATTAAAAAGCATTAATGAATATGGCATGGTGATATTGGAAGTGCAAGGTACTGAACGCAGACCACAAAGGGTTTTATGACTGAATAAGATGACTGACCAATAAATTCAGATTAGTGAATAAGCTTTTATCAAACACCAGACTAGCTGACCGAGAATTTTATTTAGCCTCATTCAGTCCCATTAAGTCCAAAACAAACACCCCCTAAGACTAGTTAGTCTAAACGAACCATCATATAAAATTATGAATATAATAATTAATATATATATATATATATATATATATATATATATATATATATATATATATATATATATATATAATATGATTCGAAAGAGTATCACTTAATATGCAGCCCTTAAAAAGACTTTTTAAATTTTTTTAACAAACATGTATTAATTAACATTATGAAGATAATATATAAATTTCACACACATTCACATCTCCTAAATCTTAAAAAGTTATGAAAACGTACACTTACATAAATTTGCATATATGTGAATGTCCATTTATGTAATGCATGATTTCATGCACTTGGAATGTATGAATGTACGTAAAATTTATATATCATATGTGTAATGTTAATTAAAACATATGTGCGAAAAAATTATTTTTAAGAGTGTTATGTTCTGGTGCACTGCATAATAAGTGGTACTCACTTGAACATATGTGTATGTGGTTCCATGAAGTACCATATTAAGCTAGGGTACCAGAATACAATATTAAATGAATTCTGGTACATGAAGATAAAATATTAAATTTAATCAAAAATATAATATACGTATGTTTAAAATTACATTATGAATAAATAGTTCACATCATATCATATCTATTAAATTAGTTTAAATATTTAATTCCATACAAAAGTACAATATGCACGTATTCATTCATATTACACATTTGAATGTGTAGCTAGATATTATTATTTTGAATGAAATAAAACATTTTATCGTAATAAATACGTAAATAACATGAAGTAGTCAATAATAACTCAAGAAATTATAAGAAACGATCTCATAATAATTCTCACGACCATATTTGTAGAATTTTTGTTGTGCATGAAAAAGATCGAAAAAATGAAAAGGTGTAAAATCGTACGTTGCATCCAATTTATAAACATGAAAAAACAGTTACGACAAACATTTTCCTTTAAAAATTGAAGTATATTCTCACCGACGTTAACTACAAATTTGGTCATATAGACCACAGAAAGTGCTAACACTTAATTTTATAATATATTTATATAAATCCACTGCATACACACCATATCTAATTCTATACATGCAAAATTTTCATCTTACTTGTTTGTATGAAACAAACAAAACTACCGAAACTAGTAAAGCAAAATAGAAATATCCAATAATATATATATTGTTTTACCAAGTTCAAAAGAATATTATATCGAAAATATATATCATACAATATCAAATACAACATTTTTTCAAGATGGAAAGTGAACCTATACATACACACACACACATAAACTTCTTCGAATAATATTATACATCACAAGGTTCAAGAAAGTGTTGCAAATACCTAAGACCATCATCTACACTTACATACCTCCAACTCACTATACTCAACACTCCCACACTCACCCTTTCCACCACCATCTTCCTCCCTCCGCCACCCATCTCCTCCCTCATCACCAACCTCATATCCGCCACCATCCCACTCGACCCACCACAACTCCCTGCACAACAACACCCTGCCGCTGGCAACTCCGATGAGAACCACCCATCACTCCCTGACACAAAGCTCCCTTTCCCTTTACAATCCATCATCGTAAATACGCCTTCAAAACCTCTGTACACCACATTCCACGTCACCTTTGTCTCTTCCAATACCTCAAACCTCATCCACTTTTCGTGATCACCAACATCGAAATCAAAACGAAACAATGAATTCGAGTCTTGTGAAACTGCGGTGCCGGGTTTTATCAGGGTGACCGGTGGTGATTTTGAGTTGTTGAGTGTTATGATGAAGAGGAGATTTTGGAGACAGATTCGGGGTTTCGACGGTGGTTTTTGACGGCGTTTGGTGGAGGTGAGACCGAGAGAGAAGAGACGGTGGTAGGGGAGAGATGGGACGGCGGTGGAACGGAGGTGAGAGAGAGAAGGGAAATGGGTGGTGCAGAGGTGTTCCCATAGGTGGTCGGAGGACATGGCGGAGCACCATGATTTTGAAACGCAGGAGGCGGTGGCTAGGGTTTTGGGGTCAAGATTGTTGGCTACAAGCTCAAGAACCTGCCATGGAATCATAGAAGAAGAAGAAGAAGACGACGTCGTATCTGAGGCTGCCATGGGATTTAGCTATACTATGGTGTTGTTGACGTACGAGTGTAATAGTACGTTGTTATTATATATAGGGTTTGATTTTTGTGGATAAGAAGACTGATAGTGGTTAGGGTTGATGAGTACACATGTTACGATGTTATCGTTTGTACATGTAATGTGTTAACACGTGTGGGTGTCGAAGAAATAAGGCTACACGTGTGAATCGTAAACGTTGCCCAGACATGTTTTGTGAATTATCCGAAAATAGGGATGCATGAAGATCTTGATTGAATATATACGAGAATTGAAGTAAAGAAACAAATTAACGTACACAACAGTTTATTGTTTTCTGTCATCCAATTTATTCATGCATGATTGTGAGTAAGTTGTTCATGAGAAGAAATCTACATTTTTTTTTTTTAATTTATGAATTTTTATGATTAAAGATCGATCATTAATTTTCGTTTAACATTAAATAAATCAATGATTTAGTGACGAAAAACATATCATAGAAAACGAGTTTTTTTTGTTGCATTATAATACTAGCTAAATAGCATGCATAGAGATTCCAAATTTTGAATGAACTGCCTTCAATTTATATATCCATTTTGGACATTTGTGTGTATGGAAATATACGTTCACTTACGCGCTCTGTTCTTCGATTTAAAGAAAAAGAAAATAATGAAAAAAAGATTTTCGAAAAAAATACAAAGGAAATGAAGAAATAACATAAAATAGGTTTTTGAAAGGACACAAATTTAGAATTCCTTTGCTTCTTTCCCTTTCTTTCTACTTTTGGAGAGAAAGATTTTCTTGATTCTTTCTTTCTAATTCTTTTCCATTCTTTTTTTTAAAATGTTTGAAGAATACAATAATTTTTTGTTTCTTTTCACTTTCTCTTTCTTTTTTCAACTTTCTCTCATTAATTATGTTGGGAAACACAATGTTAAAGTTTCTATTAACAATGTATGTGATCTCATTTATGTGGCTGTTCAATTTACATGACATGTACTTCTCTTTTCTTTTTGAATGTGCTTAGCATTTAGGTTACAAGGACATTAAAGGTGTAAAGTCACATAAACTTTATGTAATACCTTCTAGCTTAGATTAAGCTTAATTTGTCATTTAAATTTTAAATGATGTAATTTGATTGGTATTTAACGAGAAGTTATCATTTTGTTTTAAAGAATATATGAATTATATAAGTGAAAACATGAGTTTCAAGACTTTAAATAGTCAAATCCTATCTTCAGCAAATGGTGAATGTGAATTAAAGATGCTAATGATATTTTCTAATGATTTTATATGCTTTTGTAAAGTTTTGTTGAAATCTGACATCATTGTAAAGTTCATTGCTATTTTGTGCGACTGCTATTCCTATTAAGCAAAATTGTAAGGGGGCACTGTGACATATCAGAAAATTTCATATATTTAGAAAGCAAGTCCAGGGGCTAAGTTTGTTAAAACCCCAAACTCCTTTAAGACTGTTTTACCAAATGTCATTCACTAATATCTATTTCTTATTTAAACCAAATCAAATCAAACATATATATTTTAGCGTATTCTAATTTAACTAATCTAATAAATAATTAACTAAAATTTTATAAACTAAAATTTTAAAATTAATTTATATATCTTAATTAACATTTTTTAATAAACCAACTCATATAATACATGATAATTAACCTAGTATATTGGTAATCAAGAAACATATGAGAGCTCAGCATCACACTCATATCCTTTTAAGTTGGAGCTGAAATTAATAAATTGAGCAAAAAATTTAAAAGTTTCCAGCAACATTCTATTACGACCTTAATCAATTGTTCTTGGTGCATTTGAGTTAATGTTTATCCATTGGGATGAACCTTGAAGAACTTTAAGCCTAGCAATGGATATCTCGAAATGTATTGACTCTAAGAAATAAAATTTTCGAAGTCAACTACTTAAAAAAAAGCCCAAAAATCATCAAGTCACTCCTAGAAATATAATCTCAAAGTAAAAAAGAAATATGAGAAAATCAAGAATTGTTTAAGTGGAACTTTCGGACTGAGAAGACCCCGAGAAATTTATCTCGGAGTCAAATTCATATTTGAATTTGAGAAACTATAAAGTTCACTAATATTTAATAATTGATAAAGTGAGGTAAAATATCTATTTACTTTGATAAATAAGGTATAAAGAAGTAACTTAGTTTAATAAAGTGAATCAAAAATGGTTAAAAAGCTATAAAATACAGAGACAGACGAGTTTAGTGTTCTACATATTTATAGTTAATATTTATTGAGACATTCATAATATTCATACACTGCCTAAATTACTTTTAATTTATTTATGTTAAGCAGATATTTTTTAATAAATCACCGTTGTTTGAATAATTAAATTAAATCAAAAGCAATTATGCTATTGATGTGATTTCTAAAATGTTTTTTTTTGTTAATTCTAATGTTTTCCATAATAAAGTTCTTTTATTATTATTATCAAGCATTTTAAATGATAACATATATTAGCATGAAAAAGTTATATAAGCATACTATTTGAACGTATTAATTAAGAAGTACCCGATGGGAAATGTTTATCACTAGCATGAAACAGTTATTCAAAACTTAATCATTTAAGAAATAAAATGCATGTGGTTCCTGTAGGTGATCGATACCTACTAAAAAGTTAATTTTGTTGGTTAACTTTTCCTCAAGGGGGCTTTCGGTTCGTAGATATTTTTATCCGGGATTTGTATTTTGTCAAAGGATTTGCATTATGCAACATTTGTATTTGTCCGGATTTTGTCAAAGAATCTACATTATCTTTTAAAAAATTTGTTAATCTAAAAAATGCAAGGTAATTGAGATTTAAAATCCTAGGGGATGCTGGGTTTTAAATAACAAATAATGAATGGATTTAAGAAATCCTGAGATTTATTCAGCGAACCAAACACAAGATGTTAGATGCAATCTCAGTGAATCTCAGGAAATCCGCGTACCAAACGCCCCCTAAGTATACTTTATTTCAATTGTCTCAATGAAGCATTAAGAAAACACGTCAGAAAGGCACGAATCAAGGCATGAAGCAGAATGGAAACGTGTCCATGGGACATGAAAAGAAAAGGAAATAGGCTAAATGTATGAAGGAGTTAAATTTTGTAATTACAATATATACATGAATTCTATGTGAAATGTCTAATTTAGTAGCTTACTAAACTATTTATGCTTATACTTTCGGTGAATCTTTTCAGATATAAACAAGACAAATGTTGGACCTTCAAGTTAAATGAAGAATTTGAAGATATTTAGAGGGCTACTTCAAGATTTGGTAAATTTTCAATTGTAGAAAAGTTTTGAAGGATTTTTATATTAATGTTGATGTTGTAATCAATATATGGTAACTTCTATTTGAAAGAACACACACACCTTATAATTTTACTCCTAAATCTATAATTTTTTAGCCCATCATGAAACTTGAAATTCAGGCTAACACTTTTGTATATGTGAGCTACGGATATCATAGTTAGTTCTTTCAAATATTTAATCATTTTAGCACTCCTAATGCAATATAACATGTACTATCTTATCCTAGTGAAATTTAAAAATACATGTATGGATGTTTTAGGTATTAATAATTAGTGTTTGTGTATTTTAATTTTCTTTATTTTATGCACATTTTACGTAGATAATTTTGATTAAAATATACACGTTATAATTAGGTCAATAGACTAATTACAAGTAAGATATAATTATTTTTATAAAAGGTTAACCGCATAAAATATTAACCTAATTTGGATCGATTTTTGTTTCAACTGATGCACAAAATTGTCTTCATAAAAATGAATGATACTTATATATAAAAAATGATAAAATTTTATTTTTAACGATTACTTTAACTTATTTTAATAATATGTAATATAAAAATATCCTTTTAAAATACGTAATGGTCTAGACCAATTACAATTTTTTTTCTTTTTAATTTTAATTTTAAATTTTCCATAATACACCATCATCTTAGTGATCTTTTATTTAGCCCTTTTATTTTGATAAAATTTCATTTAGTTCTCTTTTAACGATTATTATTACAACATTTTCTTACATACTTAAAATTATGATTTTAATTATACATATGTTTGTAGTTTTCTTTTGAAGCTATTATGTTATGTTTAATATATTGTATAAAAAAACTTTATTATCCGGATGCACAATACAAAATTTTAATGAAATTGTTTTATAATTAAAATGTAACTATTTAAAATGTAGATTTTTTTATATAGCATTGAACATTAGTATTATAACGTTGAAAACTCTAATCGATATATTAGAGACATTACCGTTATAAATTTAGTTGATTTGTCCGTAAAACCAATAAACTAAATTGACGACCAACCTAATCAATGTCCAATTTTCAAATTATGGTTATGAATTTTTGATTAATTAATTATGGTTCCAATCCGATTTAATACGACATTGTTTGTAATTTTAGCATTGCAAAATCTACAAAACCAATGATGAGAACCGACTAACAGTATGCTTTCCATTTTTATTCTTCGATGTTGGTTCGGTTGTGTTTCGTTGTTTGAAAAATATTTTTTACTTGTTTTTATATTTATTTTTGTAACTAATATTTTTGACCCTGCAGCAACGCACGGGTATTCAATAACTCGTTTTTAATTAAAGACAAGTTTTGGTCGTTATCAGGAATAAATCTATACGCTAACAGCGTTACCTTTTTATATAGTTAACAAATACAAAATAAGTGCAAAACAAACAAACCGAGATGTAGAGGTCAAAAGTCTAGAATCCTCTCTTATTAACTGCTCCCTCTTCTTCATTCAGCGCAGTCCAAACGAGACTCGTAGCCTCGTAGGTGAAGAACACGTATAACGCTCATAAATCTTCCCTTCAACAATTGAATCATCTCTGTTTCAAGATTCAGAAAGCATTTGCGAATATCAAAGTCAAGATGTCGTCTGTAATCTCTCAAGCATCATGTTTCTCTGCGATTCACAACAGATTACATCTCCGTACTCAATCACACACCTACCATCTCCGTCCCAAGGTAAATGATTGTTTCAACTTTCAATCTATGTATTTATCCGTAACTGTCGTTCAATATATCAAAATCATTATTCACGAATTTGAAGCTTCAAAGCATTTATGATTCGTTTTTGTGTAAATATTTATTTCCGATGTGATTCAAGCTAAATCATTTAAGTCTACATAAAGAACATGTTTATGTACGCGATTTTGATGTACTCGGTTGATTTGATTAGTACTAAGTACGAGATCATGTAGGTGATTGAGAACTTTAAACACGAGGTTTGTATGTTGGTAATTAGATCGTGCTCTTCCATGAAAACATCCTCCTGTCACAGACTTTGACCTACTCATCCTTCGACTTTTTAGACTTGTTGATCTGTTGGTTTAGGAAGTTAAAGGCATCTGTAAGGAATTTCTTTCTAGAGTTGGATGCAGTTATATATACATATACATTTATAAGTCCAAAGTTTTATAGATTTGGGAATTGAAAGTCCTCCACTTGACCTCATTATATGGCAATCCCTTGAGTGTGGAACAAGGGAGTATGAAGATCAGTCAAAATCATCTAAATGGCCATTTTGGATGCACCAATATCCCAAACGACTAAACGAATCAATATCCCAAACGACTAAACGAGTAGAGTGGCATAATGATGTAAGTCCAATTGAAAATTTAATTGCAAATGGGAAGAGACAAGAGGTGTGAAGATAAGGCTATAAGCATGTAGATGGATGAATGATGAATGAATCTGATGAACAACATAATTGATTCATGCCTCCATTACTTGGTTTGAAACCACTATAATCATTAAAGTATGATTTTTTGAAGTAGTTTCTTGTGATCTCCAATATTTTTATGTCCATCTGTATAAGCATTATACAACCCAGCATAATCTTCCTGATGCTTTAAGAAGGTTGTGTTTTAATTTTCTTATTCTATGTACATAACATTCCTGCGATACGTCAACTGTTTATATGTGAATTGTAAAATTTGGTAGATCAAATGTGATGTTCAAGTATGGTACTCTAGTTACTTGATGCTAGTTGCATACCGTGTTCTTCATTCTTATTCACTTCTCATACTATATTGTTGAGGTTTAAAGTATCACAATGTCTGAATTTTGTTTGTATTTTATATGAAATCTTAGTTTCAAATACTTATTGTGTATTCTCTCCAACTGTGTGAGTGTTTTTTTTGGTTGTTCATTATTTTTTCTTTGATCTGCTTATAAAATTTTGCTGTATAGAAGAGTAGCCTGTTTATCCTTTCATATTATTTGATCATGCACATCTGATTGAAGTTAAACATTGGTAATTAAAATCTGTTAGGATGTTGAAAGTGGCCATTTGGCGCATTGACATCTTCTACAAATACAAGAGGGGTTCAGGTGTTCAATTCTGTTTGAAGCTATAATGGTTTACCAGTAATCCCACTCTCATCTAGGCATACCCCTAGATCTTGAATGATGTATATAAGCATATATTATAGATCAGGACATTAAAAAGTTTAAAATTCTCTTGTAATGTTCTATTCTGCCTCAGGATTGCAAGTTGTGACCTCTTGAAGGAAATGAGATTGCTATGTAAAATTTATATACACAGAAGTATGGTTTAGGCTTACGAGTTCAGTTTGGTGATGTCCTAGATGGGCATGACAGAGCTTGGGATAAAGCAGTGTGGTGAGGCGGACTTTTTAACACACTTTACCCAATTTTTTAGAAGCATGACTATTATAAGGTTCATAAAGGGACAAGTCAAAAATTGATCCTTTGATTGTTGATACATGAAGGTAATTTCTCATAGACTCTTTAAAAACAGTCATAGCATACAAAATGGCACAGCCCAAAAAACGAGCCATGGTGCAGGGTGTGTCATCTTCCAACACCCAAGAAGAAAGAACTTAAAGCCAAATTATGCAAGAAAGGATATTCAAATATAAGTTATATTTTAAATTGACAAAATAAAATTAGGAGACAATATATTGTATTTCAACATATTCCTTAACTTTAACCATTATTCTTGAATAAGAATGAACACAACTGAATTCAGTCAATAAACACCTTCTACAGTTTTGCTACTTAATACCGTGGATAAACACTTTACAGAGTATAAGAAATGTCAATATTTAACAGAAAGTTTAACAATCAACAGCCAGTACTCAATAAAAAGTTGACTCAACAAAACAGTAACACCAGATATTCATTCAAGTTTTAGAGAATTTCAATCACTCAACTAAACTGTTATGTAATCATTACAGGTCAGCAAATATAAAAGGTTTTAAAAAAACATGTCACAAAATGTTATTAAAGGCGTGCGCATTTGCGATTAGTCCCTCAGGCCAGGAGATTTCCGGCCAGGCACCTTGAAGGTGTTCAGGCAGTGCAAGTTAATCAGGCAAGCGCATTGTGCAACTAGTCCTAGGCGAGAGTCAAGGACCTTGTTTCATAAACGGCTATCAGGGTTTTAGACTTAAAAAATAGGTTGTATGGTCAATTATATCCCTAGGAAGTTACAGAGGCATCCTATTAGTGATAATTATGGATTGTTTCCTACTTTCTCTCTCCCAATATCACGATTATCATATTCAAATATTCCCTCTTCCCGTGACTTTCTCTTCACAGTTGTCTATATTCCTTTGGCCTTCCTTTAGACTTATGCAAGTAGCATGATCAACATCAAAGATCGACTATTAGAGGGCTGACTTCGGCCTTTTGGTTTGCCTCTACGGTCTTTTGAAACATTTTACTTCGTTTACTACTACCAATAGTTATGATTTAAGGTAGTATATTTGACATTATATCTATAATTCTATATAATATGCTTTCGTTTTATATTTTTGTGCTAACAATGTCATGTAACGTATTACTACTAAATTTAAGGTAGTACATTTGACATTATATCTATAACTCTATATAATATGCTTTTATTTTATGTTTTTGTGCTAACAATGCCATGTAAAGTATTTCTTATTTTTGTTGGTTCACTTCACTCGAGCCCTCGCCTTTTCGTGCCTCTCGACTTAGTCCCTAATCAAGGCATGTTGCCTAGAGTGCGAGTTCACCTTTAATTACATTAGGTTAATAACTAAACATTTAAAGCTAATAATGAAAAAGAAATATTGAAGTCTATAAGTAAGCAACAACTACGGCCTTATAAATAAGTAAAAAGGAAAAACGATAAAAGAATCTGAAAATTCACAAGACTTCTTTGATTTGAAAAGCTAAACAACCAGTTGTGCCGGTGGTGACTGACTGTATGAGAGGAGAAGTTGCCTAAGCTCTGTAGGAGTTGACAAGGAGTGGCCATGTTATTTTAACTTGAGAGAAGGCAACGTTCTTCAGTAATTTTTGTGCGTTTATGACTTGACTGTTAAGGTAAACTAAAATACAATGTAAAATCCATATGTTGTTTTCTAGATTGTTGCCAACTATTGTTGCATTGCGCCAAGCCACCTGTTACCTCACCATGCTTGCTCCATGGTAAATGGCTTAACTACTATGTTAAGAGAACTGATTCGTTATTTTTCTAATATCTATGAGAAACTAGCATGCTATGTAACTAAAAAATAAGAAATGCATTGATTAGTGATCTTAGTGAGTTAATGATTTTGTTATGTGGACTGCCAATTTGTTGTTGCCAATTTTTTTTGGCATGCACAAGTAGAATGGAGTGAATGCACAGTGATCATGGAAAGAATGGAAAATCTCCAATTTACTATTACTCTCTTGCTCATTAATGATAGCTTCCTTTTGTGCATGTATCTCAGCCATATCTTGCTGTCCACCCATTCAGGTAAAGGTTGGGTGCCAAAGTCACTTAACCATTCCACCTTTGAAGGGCTTTCATGTAGTAGAGGTGCCAAGACGGACAATCGTTGTTGGTACCTCTTTTCATGTATCATATGCAACTTCTCATGTTGTTATTTTAGGTTGGGGAAAAATAAATATGAGATGTTTCCTTGTTGACAACTGTGTTTTAAAAAGCACGCCTCAGGCTCACTGAGTCGCGAGGCTCATCGAGGCTCAAAGCCCTGCGCAACACAAGCTGTTGCGAGCGCCTCCTTGTCGTTTTATTAAATTTGGCCCAGAAAAGAAGAAAATGAGCCCTCCTTGATTAAAGTAATTCAAATTTGTAATGAAGATTGTGTATTTTTTTTGTATTTTGGTATTCTAGATTTTGGTATTTACATTTTTAGTTGTTAAAGTAGTATTAATGTGTTATTATATATGAATTATGATACCAAAACAAGTGCGTCTCGCGTACGTGATGCGCGCGCCTCACATCGCGCTTCAGGCCTCAGGCTCCAGAACCCTTTTCGCAACAGTGCGCCTTGCGCTTTTTAAAACCAAGGTTGACAACAGTCACAATACTATGGGTAACAACCGGGTAATACTGCTATATTAACACTCATATGAAGTAATCCATGATATAAGCATATTCACGTGGTTTTTTTATATTGCTTAAACTATTACCATTTTATTATAATCTGTAGTTTACTTTTGAGCTGATACAGTCGGAAGTTAATGGATTTTCCGTCAACCATTTCAATTCCACAATATATTTTGTAGATCTAAATAAATTTCCAAAATTCAGTAACTTACACCAACATTTTTATCTATTACGCTTGAATTGTTTGATGAAGTAAAAATAGTAAACAAGTTTGTACATACGTGTATGTATATATGTATATGTGTACACACAATTATACTAATATACAAAGCATTTATATAGCTGTGTAAAAGTTTGAATTATGTATACACACAGCCTTGTCCGTCCATTTCCTTTTTGTTATTCTGAGCCATCCATATTGAAATGTATCCGGTAAAACATAATCCAAATAACCACCCGATTAAACGATTCAAGTTTCACCTTTTACCCTTGTATTTTTTGTATATCAATATTCGCTCCACTAGAAAACAATTGGAATGAGTTAATCTCTATATCTTCTCTTTGTCCACTTTGGATGTGTTCAGGGATCTCAGACTTAGTGAAGGTGAGCTGAGGAGCGAGACCGACTGCATGGGATTAATGAGGGATGCTGTGTATATAACGATAATTGAATGCCTTTTACATATTGTATATGATAATGCAACAACAATTAGACGTAGCAAATTTGCAATGGCTTATAAAGTACTTATAGGGATCCAGTAGAGGCCTCAAAATCAATTGGACAAATGTATATTGTATTTCAATATACTTGGCCTACTTATTTGGGAGTGCATGCATATTTTTTTGGTTTGGCACCCTTTTAATTACCACTATAAGGGACCATTTACACACTGAATCATGTTTTCCTCTCCTGAAAATTCGGCTATACAGAAAATATTCTAGTGCCTCTTTGTAAAAAAATATCCTCCAAATGAGTAAACCTTCTCTATTATTTTGTTATGTTTTGGTCTGATATTTTTTCCCCACAAATGCTTTTGTAATATGATCTATTGCCAGTGAAAGCGACTAACTCTATTTTTTAAAGGTTGCTGGATGTTCTTCCTCAGAGATACAGATGTGCATGTATTTTGTGCCCTTTATAATTATTGTTAACTGGTCAGGCAACACGTTCTGTGTTTCAGGTGCTAATGGTGATGAATAATGATGGACCTGCCATAAAAGCTTCTACTTTGATGAGTAGATCAGCCTGTTATCATATAGCTGGTGCATCAAAATCACATAATGATATTCTAGTGACACCCAATTCAAGTACAGTAGAATTTGTCAATGGAGAGGAGGTTGGTGAACCAGTGGAACATGTAGTCCCTGAACAAAAACGATCAGCAAAGATTCATGATTTTTGTTTTGGAATTCCTTATGGTGAGTTCCTCTTTCTGTTGGTACATCTGATGATCTTTTGATACCATTTACTTCATCAACATGAAATATGTTATTAAATATACAATTTCACTTCATGAGGAATTTTGGGGGCCTTCTTACTTGAAACCTGGGTCCTAAACAAAATAAAGGCTCATGTCTTGCTTTAGCTTGCATTCTTTCTTCTAAGTTCGAGCATATATGTTGAGTCCATAATAATATTCAATTATGCACATCATTTTCGGTCTTTGAAAACTGTCATGAAGTGCATCAGTGATGCTGATCATTACATGTGTCTATTCCATTATAAAGAACAGAACCGAATACTAGCCACCTCTGGTTTTTTCTTCCACAAACATATAATTGAATGCTGAACTGCTGGTCAAGGTCTAAAAAATCAATACTACTAAGTACTAACGAGCAAGTGTCAATGTGTTGATTAGACAACAACAAACAAGAACAGTTGTTGCGTAGTTTATAATTTTTTCCCTCTCTGTAACTTTTATTACATAGTTATTACTTAGTTACGCTCCAGTTGGTTTTTTTTAATGTTTTGATACATTGTTGTAAAAAAGTTCACCCTCAAATCTACATCCCATTCTGTTGATTCGTTACGCTGCCTAATTTGCTTTGTTCGAAACTTAAAAATCAAGTTTATTTTTATCTTCCTCAGAGGGAAGATAATGAACCCAAAGTACTTTTTCTTTGGGTGCTTTGATAAATAAAGTAAATTAACATCAGAAAGCTAATGGGGAATTTGTATATTTGTTAAATCTCACTTCCACCATGAGTTAATATTTTTCTCATTTGCACACATTCGTTTGCATGGACATCTTTGTATTTTGGGGTTTCTAAATGTACCAATTTAAGAATTAGGTGGACATGTCAATTTAGGGATTGTATCTGAAGCAAACCAGATTTTGGGGCATCTATTAAAGCAATGTGATTATTAAAGTGACTGGAGGGATTTGCTGCTTGTTTCATGGGTAATTTCTTTTTGAATGCCCCTACAAGTTTAGTCACTTGGGCCTTATAATTCCTTCCAATTGACTTGCACCTTTATAAGAGTAAATCTAAGCGACTTTAAATATTGAGTTTTCTGGTTTCGTGCTCAGGACTGTGTTAGTTATGACCCGTATCTGTGATTTGGTTGCTGTTTTCAGCAAGGCCTACTGTGCAGCTTGCTTCGTCTTAAATCGATCAATGATACCTTTAAAATAAGCAATGCAACAAAGAGTATAAACTGGTTTATCAGCACCATTAGTAGATGCCTTCAAAGGATAAGAGAATAAATAAGAATTTAACATAGTTAAGCTTTATATTTGTAGCATCCATGTGACAGGATGGGAGCACCCACACGTCTGAAGAAAAGGTTCTAGATGTAGTTATCTTGGTATCTTTAACAAATACAGTGTGAAGGAGCTTGGGCATCACTCACCTGCTCACATCAAAGAGCTTTCACTTTGAACGACATAAAATCGATTTAGATTTCGTTTGTCTAAGACTTTGATTTTAATGGTTCCCGGTTTCTACACATAGATTGTTTGTCTAAGACTTTGATTCTAATGGTTCCCAGTCTTCTGTTGCTTGAAAGTCCTTGCTATTTGCAGGATCTGGTAGGAGTTGAAGCAATGTTGTATTTTTTAGCTACTCTAACACTTGCGCACCAACACTTGACCTTCAGTGCGGTGTATTCTCTTTATCTTTTGCCTTGTGTTTCTCTCCCCGTACATGCATAATTGGGAAGGATTAAAAGGTTGGCTATTTTGGTATTTTCTCTGGTAACTGGTTAGTCTAACCAACCACTTATGCATCATCTCTGTACAGGTGGCATTGTATTTGGTGGGGGGCTTGTTGGTTTTATTTTCTCAAGAAGTACTGCTTCTTTGGTCACTGGTGGACTCTATGGAGGTGCTGTGCTGGCCCTTAGCATTTTAAGTTTAAAGATCTGGAGACAAGGGCAGTCCAGCTTTCCGTTCATTCTTGGACAAGCAGGTAAAGAGTGAATGTCTTGTGTGTTGATCAATTCATACCTACCTTTGAGATTATGTTTAAAACAAATCAAATTGATTGGTCTTTTAGAATAACAACCGAGTGATGCTACTTTGTCCCGTTAATCAATTTAGTGACTCTTCTCAATCTCCTTAGATGGGGATGCTGACATGGTATATAGGAGTGGTAATATATGATAATTTTCCATGGAAGATTGCTTCATCTGCAACCACATCTAATGCTGCACAGACTGCTGGTCACCACTCACCCAAATTATAATAGCATGTTTCTCTCTTTCTCCCCATCCCCTTCTCTTTTATGCCATATATATTTTCCTGATTAGTATCATCGTAAATAACATGAAATATCTCTGGGTAATCTGAGGTAAATAAACTGATTTCTAGGTCATCACTCAAGACATGGAAGATAGAGAAAAGGAGAGTGTCAGATTAGGAAACCATGTAATTAGGTGAACAAATTAGCTAGTGATTAGGAGTATATTCTAATTAGGGAAAATGCTGATTTATAGGGATTTTAGGCTATTGATTAGCTGTTCTGGTTTGTATATATATCTTGTTGTATTCTCTTTCAACATTAAGAAATTATTCTACACAAATCATAATATTGTGATAGAGAGTTTCAGATTTGGTGAATCAAATCAAAGTAATAACCAGAGTTTTGTAAAGCATGGGACTGGTGAAGTACCAGCGACTCATTACCTGTGCCATTCAGTCTTCTTTTCTCACTGCTTGTAAAATGCACTGGGTAGGGAAGAAGTTATATACCAATTGTGTCTTTGTTATTTAGAGAATACATATGGGGTTTTATGGGACTGTAGGCACGTAAAGATGAGTCATGAGTGACAACTGTAATAGTAAACCTGGCTGGAGAAATATATTAGATCATTAACTGGGGCATGGGAGGATCCGTTGTTCATTTTAATAGGGCAATCTGAAGAGGACATAGTGATGGAGAGTATATACTTACAGTTATACCACCTGATATGATCATAGTTACTGAAGTCAAGTAGTCAACAATCCAAGATAAACTGCATTAGAGAAAGTAAGCAGAGGAGCCCTTCATTTATGCATCAGCATCTTCTATCCTCAATTCTTATAATAGTGACATATTTTCAGTATTTTAAGAAGATTTAACTCCTTTTTGGAATCCAAGTTATTCTGGTGAAGTAAATTGGTGGATGCTGCTATTGGAAGCATAGCCAGCTGTCACATCCTTGCTTTAAAACACGCTTGCTAATCCCAGGAAATAAGAATAAATGCATAAAGCTAAATAAAATATTACAATAAGTCTTGCACTACACGTGCTTCAAGGTTACAGTACTAAGTTGCTAAAAACATCACAATTAAAATTAAAAATAAAAGCAGCTACCCAGAACCCAAGGCATCATAAAGCTATACCACAAGCTGAAAGTGAGCTAAGTCCTCTGGGCAGATCAGATAATAGACCTAAGCAGAAGGTCCAGCTTGTTCTTTACCTTTTCCTGTAAAAATTGTGAATAGCAACTGTAAGCTAATGCTTAGTGAGTAAACAGATATTCATGAATGCATGTAAAATATGAGGCGAAAGTGCCTAAAAAGGCTGTTATGCTTGCTTGCTTGCTTGCTTGCTCATTTGCTTAATACCCAGAAAGAACGCTGCACAATTGAGACATTTCACGCAGAACGGAGATGCCACCACTATGGGTTTACCGCTGACAGATGATCAATCTGTGATACGGGGCTAGCTACCCGTATAATGCTCAAGGGATAGTGGTGAACATCAGAATTGCTTGCTCGCTAAATATAATGCTTATGAGATGCACAAAGAAACGCTAAC
Organism: Centrapalus pauciflorus; assembly: GCA_020465985.1. NCBI lineage: Eukaryota > Viridiplantae > Streptophyta > Magnoliopsida > Asterales > Asteraceae > Centrapalus > Centrapalus pauciflorus. The sequence goes on along the minus strand of JAANYP010007972.1, from coordinate 8,307 downwards.
ACAAGGTTTGCTGTATAGTATGCAGAACAATAAACAGATAGCAGATAAATATGCATATTAATAGATCAAATGTAAGATCCGGCTAAGCTGGGCATCACCTGTACCACAGTGTTCGCCTTCACTCACAAAAGTCTATTGAATTCCAAAGAAGTCACATAGAAGCAATTTATGTCTCAATTTCATATAAAACATGTAAACAAGAATAACTGTTACTCACAGTACTGAAAATGCTTTGAATACTTGCTCGGGCTTATTTACGCTTTAAATTGCTTTATAATGCTTGCTCTTGCTTATCTAGGCTTTTAATATATTCTGGCACTGGCTTTGACTCGCAACTGGGCTAAACGGCTTATGTATAATATCTGAAGTTCAATATTACAGAACATGTGCTAAATTAATATTGCTAGCTCAATATTCCAACATCTATAAGCCATAACTTCTAGCTAAATATTTTGCTAATTTATGCGTTGTTCGTAAATTTTATCAATTAGATTCGAAATTTAGGGGCTAGATTCGAATCTGAGCATCAGACTCGAAGCCAGACTCGAATCTGAGTATCAAACTCGAAGCCAGACTCGAACAGGGGATTAGATTCGAAACCTCATTCGAATCTGAAGTTAGATTCGAAGGCAATCTCGAATCTGGTGATTAGATTCGAATCTATGATTCGAATCTAGCCCTATTCGAGCCTGTTCTATCTATTTTCGAGTCTGTTCTACATATTCTCGAGTTTGTTCATAAGCTACAGCTTTACACATGCATTTTCAAGCCTAAAATCACAAATAAACTAAGCAACAAGCCTCGGTTTGATTATATTATACATAATCTATCATATTCTAGTAAAACCCATGCGAAATTAGCTTTAAATCACCTGTAAATGATAGACTCGAATCTCATATCTTCAAAACCGAAAATGCAGAAAAAGAAAAGATCGATTCTTACCTCAAATCCGTATGAAATCGTACATGCAATAGGAGATTCACGTAGTACTCTTCGAGGTCTTTCCGTTAACGTATAGAACACGAGATTTGGCCGGTCGGTTTGGGAGAAAAGCTAGAGAGAAGCTCAATTCTAGAGAGAGGAGCTCTGGAAAGGAATATGTCTTGCAAGAAATGAGAAAATGAACTCTCGGCTCCTATTTATACCAAACCTCGAAATTACATCATTTTACGCAAATTGCTCAAAATTACTAAAAATAAAAATGCAAATAAAAAGCAAGGTGTTATAGTATGAGCCCACCACGCTTGCACTTCGTCCTCGAAGTACCTAAGGCTCAAACAGATGCGGATATCGAACTCTCATGTCCTGCTCAGATTCCCAGGTCTGAGAAGTTCCGTGAGAAGTTCTCCATTGCACCAACACCATTGCTACCTCTCGATTTCTCAACTTCTTCATCTTTGTCTCTAGAATGACTTCAGGCTCGTCACATTGCAGCTTCTCATTAATCTTATAAGTCAGATGATCGGCCCACTTTTCTCTGTCATCTTCTTTGCACTTCCTTAGTTGCGAAACGTGAAACACGGGGTGTATGTTGGACAGTTCGCTTGGCAAGTCCAACAGATAAGATTGAGTTCCAACACGCTCGGTGATCTTGAAAGGACCAACGAATCGTGGTGCTAACTTGCCACGCTTGCCGAATCTGAACACACCTTTCATCGGCGAGACTTTTAATACAACATAGTCGTCCTTCTGGAATTCTAAAGGTTTATGGCGTCGGTCGTGATACGATTTCTGTCGAGATTGAGCAGTTTCCAATCGTTGACGTATGATTCGGATCTTTTCATTTGTCTGCTGAAGTAGCTCGGGACCGGCGATTGGTGCTTCACCGGCTTCATGCCAACACGTAGGAGTTCGGCATTTGCGTCCGTATAAGGCTTCGAAAGGTGCGGCTTTGATGGATGAGTGGTAACTATTGTTATAAGAAAATTCTGCTAGCGGCAAGTGGTCATCCCAACTACCACTAAACTCAAGAACACATGCCCGCAGCATGTCTTCGAGTGTAAGGATCGTACGCTCACTCTGGCCATCAGGCTGTGGATGATACGCTGTGCTCATTCTGATCTTAGTGCCTAATCCATTTTGCAGTGCACTCCAGAACCTTGAAATGAACCGACTGTCGCGATCCGAAACAATTGACAGTGGCACTCCGTGTCGCGTAACGATCTCGTCTATGTACAACTTGGCTAGTCTCTCAAGTGAATAGTTTTCGCGAATCGGAATGAAATGTGCGACTTTGGTTAGGCGATCCACGATAACCCATATTGCGTCGTGCTGTCTTCGTGTAGTCGGCAACTTCGTCACAAAGTCCATAGTTATGTGATCGAACTTCCACTCGGGGATCGGTAAGGGCTGAAGACTGCCGTAAGGCTGCTGATGCTCCGCTTTGACTAATCGGCATGTAACACAATTATCAACATATTGGCCTACGCCTCTTTTCATACCGGGCCACCAATACTCGACTTTTAGATCGTTGTACATCTTGGTGCTGCCAGGATGTACCGAGAAGTTAGAACAGTGGGCTTCCGAAAGAATTTTCTGTCGAACATTACCAAATTTCGGAACCCAGACACGATTCTTGAAGAGCTTTAAGCCACGAGGGCTATCGATTAAGAATTGAAGTTGCCCTTTCATGTCCTCAGAGTTGAGGTTTTCTTCTTTTAGGGCTTCGGCTTGAGAAACGAGAATTTCATCAATCAGAGTAGATGAAAATGAAGTATGAGTCAGAGTGTAGAGACATTTGGCGGAGTAGGATTTACGACTCAATGCGTCGGCCACCACATTCGCTTTGCCAGGGTGATAAAGAATATCACAGTCATAGTCTTTGATGAGTTCCATGGAGCGTCGCTGGCGCATGTTGAGCTCCTTCTGGCTGAATATATACTTAAGGCTCTTGTGATCCGTATACAACTGACATTTGGTGCCGTAGAGATAATGCCGCCATGTTTTCAACGCAAAAGTCACAGCAGCAAGTTCAAGGTCATGAGTCGGATGACTCTTTTCATGATCCTTAAGTTGGCGAGAAGCATATGCTATGACTCTGCCTCTTTGCATCAAAACACACCCAAGCCCTTGATATGAAGCATCGCTGAAGACCACAAAGTCTTCATTGCCTTCGGGTAAGGCCAAAATAGGTGCTTCGGTGAGTTTCTGTTTTAAAGTTTGGAATGCGTTCTCGTGAGCTTCTTCCCAAATAAAGGGAACATTCTTGCGAGTAAGAGATGTAAGAGGCATGGCTAGTTTTGAGAAGTCCTTAATGAATCGACGGTAGTAACCCGCCAATCCCAAGAAACTTCGGATCTCGGTAGCTGATTTGGGAGCTTCCCAATTTTGAATGGCTTCTATCTTAGAAGGATCCACAGAGATTCCTTCACCAGATATCACATGACCAAGGAATTGTATCTGATAAGATACAAGATTTGCAAGTTAACGCTGAGCATGAAATTTAAGAAAAGATAAGCTTAAAAAAATGAATAAATCGAGATTGCAAGCACCTGTCGCAACCAAAATTCGCATTTAGAGAACTTGGCGTAAAGTCGCTCCTTGCGCAGCAACTCTAGCAGCTCTCTAAGATGCACAGCATGCTCAGCTTCAGTCTTTGAGTAGATGAAAATATCGTCTATAAAGACGATAACAGACTTATCGAGCATTGGTCTACAAACGCGGTTCATCAGATCCATGAACGCCGCAGGAGCGTTTGTAAGACCAAAGGGCATAACAAGAAACTCGTAATGCCCATATCTGGTACGGAAAGCCGTTTTAGGGACGTCTTCTTCATGAACTTTGAGCTGATGATACCCAGATCTAAGATCGATCTTTGAGAAGTAACTGGCTCCCTGAAGCTGGTCGAAAAGATCGTCTATTCTGGGCAATGGATATTTGTTCTTTATTGTTACCTTGTTCAACTCCCTATAATCAATGCACATCCGGAGAGTCCCATCTTTCTTCTTAACGAATAAAACAGGAGCTCCCCAGGGAGATGAACTTGGTCGTATGAGTCCCTTGTCAAGCAATTCTTGCAATTGCTTCATCATTTCTTGCATCTCAGCAGGTGCAAGTCTATACGGGGCTCGAGCAATTGGTGCCGCGCCGGGCACTAAATCAATTCTGAACTCCACCTGACGGTCTGGTGGAAGTCCAGAGATGTCCTCGGGAAAGACATCTGGAAATTCAGAGGCTATCGGTACCTCGGCTAAAGTTTTCTTTTCAGACTTAGCATCTATTGCATATGCTAAGTATGACACGCAACCCTTAGCTATATGTTTCCTAGCTTTGACTACAGAAATTAAACATAAGTCACCTTTCTTTCTGTCACCATAGATGCAGATACTGCGGCCATCCGGTGTAGTGAGCTTTATCAACTTCTTCTTGCAGACAATGTTGGCGTCATGATGATCAAGCCAATCCATACCGACGATGACGTCGAATTCGTGAAAGTCCATAGGAATGAGGTCAAGTTGGAACGTGCAATTATCTAACAGAATTATGCAGTCGCGGTAAATTTTATCGGTGGACACGCACACGTTACTGGCCGTTTCGATATCAAATATAACAGGCAGAGTTGTCGGAGTAATTCCAAGCTTAGATGCAAATGCACTTGATATAAAAGAGCGATTGGCTCCTGAATCGAAAATAACTCTAGCAGGGATAGAGTTAACAAGAAACGTACCAGATACCACATCTGGTATTTCCTTCGCTTGCTCGGCTGTTATTTGGAATGCGCGATTCTGACTCCTAGTTGGCTCGTTACGGCGACTAGAACCTCCACGCGATGCGCTATGTCGGGCTGGTTGATTTTGTCTTTGCTGTTGTTGTTGATGTTGTTGCTGAGGTCGGTATTGCTGCTGCTGCAATCGCGGATGATGCTCTGCACTCGGGTAAATCATGCTGAACGGATGCGTACATGCATGCTCATTATGTCCAGGGCGTAAACAGTTGTTGCAAACTTTAACTCTGTTAGGACATTCTTCACTGCTATGTCCTATTTCGTTGCACACATAGCACCTTACATCATTGGGGTTACAACGCCCAATGTGTGACTTCTGGCAGCGGCGACACTGCCTCGGCTCAGAATGTACCGCATAAGATCGAGTTTGCTGTGCCGTAGGCGAGCTGAACTGTCGGTACTGAAACTGCTGTGGCTGAGAATATCTAGATGAAGATCCAGAATAGCTTCCGGTGCGCGATTTCTTGGGCGGTGATGGACATGTCGGGTTAATAGAGGAAGTAGGAACTCCTCCGCCTCGAATAAAATCCTGCTCGAGAATTCGAGCAGCTTCAACACAGTCAGCATAGTTGGTATATCCCCGGTGCTTCAAGAACTTCTGATATTCAGGATGCAGACCCATCAGAAAACGGTCGATCTTTCGCTCTTCAGTAGCGACTTGATAGTCAGACAGCAAGCTTAGTCGGGTGAATTCAATCTCATACTCAGTCACCGATTTGGTTCCCTGAGTAAGAGACATCAGCTTCTCTTCCAAACGCTTCTTTTCATCAGCTGGGCAGTACTGACGAAAGAAAATAACTTTGAATTCATCCCAAGATAGGGACTTAATCCAGTTGGCTCCGTGCATGTTTTCCTGAGATCTCCACCACATAACAGCGCCACCCTCGAACAGTGTTGTAGCGAAGCTGACCTTTGATTCTTCAGCACAGTCACTAATGAGAAAAATCCGCTCGATGCCAGTGATCCACTCAAGCGCTTCGATCGAATTTGCAGCACCCTTAAAAGGTTGAGCTCCGCAAGCCTTAAAGTAACGGAAGTTGCAGCCCTTAGGAGGGACTACAGGGGCTTCCTCCTCGTCGGTGTCGTCGTTGTGGCGTCCAGTGTCATCATGCTGTTGTTTCCTACGTTCTTCTCTACGCTTAGTTTCGGCTTCATCATGAGCACGAAACTGATCTTGTAAGAACTTAGCTTGACGCTCATTGTTCTCGTTAAGCATAGTTTGCATGATTTGCATGATCTGTTCAGGAGTGAGTCCACCTCCAGCTCCTTCACCAGATCCAGACATGTTCTGAAATTATATAAATAATACTTGCATAAGAATAGGCATAACTCCTATTCTACCCCATTTCCCAATTCCTAAAGCATAGTCAAAGCCTATCTGTTAGGAATTTCAGAAACACTGCTATGAACAATTCAAGAACTCAGAAATTCAGAAAATCAGAAAACCCACAGAATGTGAATCAAGAAAATATTCTATTTCACTCTAACAAATTTGGGTTGAATGACTACAATTTGAGTTATTGTCCTCATCAACCCATAGGACTTATTTATACTAAAAAACTTCAAGACCAACTCTAATCTAACTATCAGGGAATTACACTAAACCCCCTGAACTATTTCAACTAATTCAAGTCACTAACCTCACAAATCTCCACCTTGACTTGAATTTCAAAAACAAAACAAATCCCAAAAACAAATTTGTTTTACTCCACCTACTTGGAAACACACTACCAAAAATTCAAATTCAAATTCGAATCCAAAGTCTTCAATCCGAAAACAACGAATATCAAATATCACATATGCGACCAAACACCAATGTGCACCAAACCAACAAACCGGAGAACAAAACCATATCAAAAATCAACCGGTTACCAAATGTCGCAACCAAACGATAGCCCAAAACAAAATATCCAAACGGCCCGAAACAACGCAAAAGCGACGACCCAAAAACAACGCGGGAACCTATCAATCGATCAACAAAATCCGGACCCAAACTACAACGATTATCGCAACTAAATACTAATGTGTAATTTCTCCCAAAACCCCAAACACAAATCCAGCCGGAAACAAACGGGCAACCAAACGACACATGAGAAATTCCAACAAATTAATGATACGGGCCAACCAAAATTCAAACTTCAAAAGTCGAGAATAATACTTCAAATCGGCAAACAAACGATCGACAACCAAAACCAAAATCATGGTTTGAACAAACCGGAACGCCATAACCCAAACGTCGATCACTAAACTAATCGATACAATTCCCCGACATGACGAAACAATCCGAAAACCAACCGTCATCAAAAAAACAAATCAAAAATTCAAACGGAACTTGTATCGCCATCTAAATGCCTTCAAAATCAAACAACTCGAAATTCAATCAACACCGAACGAAAATCAAAACCGACTTCTTGAATCAATGCGAATCCCACAAAACGTAGCTCCAATTCCGATACTAAACCGAACAAACGCAATGAGTCGACACCTAAATTCTTGAATCGTCATTCAAGAAAAACCCAAAACGACCATTTCGACTTCACAACTAATTAAGAAAAACAAAAACCCAAGATAAATACAAATCACCGAAATCCAAACTTGATTCAAGACTAAACCCAAACATCCAAATCAATTTCTTACGACTTGCGAATTCATATTTCAAAATCAGTGACAAACGTTCAAGAATTCGACTTTCTTGAATCCCAAAATTCAACCGAAATTCAATTACCAGACAGAACCCAAACAACAGAGCTACTAACACCTGAAAGAACCCCAAAACAGAATCGACTGCCCCAAAAAACTTGAATTGGCAACTTCAACAGCCTGATTCAAGAGCTCCACCTTGAATCTGACTCCAAGATTGGCCAAGAAACTCCAAGATTCAACCGAAAAACTCCAAGATTGACCAACAAAAAACCACCAAACCGATTACCAAATTCAACAAATCAAAGTCAATTTCCGAATTGAACACTGCATCTGGAAATGCCAACCCCAACACCAAAATCAATTAACAATTCTTGAGACAAAACCAATATCGATTGCACAAAAAAAAATCCTTCTGATAACAAATTCTAAGCTCTGAAACTATCAGCCAAGAAGGACACTTACAGCTTCACAATCGATCATCAAGAACTAGAAGCAACTTCCAAAGATTGATTGCAGAACTGATCGCCAACAACAGTGACAATGATTGTTAACAATTGGCAAGAAACGATTGTCAATTGCAACAGCGTCAAACCCAAGAATTATCGCCAAACGAGGTTGCCTCCAAATGAATGATTTCTAACTCCTATCACTGACATCCAATTGCAAATTTCAGAAAGAACAACGCTCACAACCTAAAGCTCTGATACCACTTGTTAGGAATTTCAGACACACTGCTATGAACAATTCAAGAACTCAGAAATTCAGAAAATCAGAAAACCCACAAAATGTGAATCAAGAAAATATTCAATTTCACTCTAACAAATTTGGGTTGAATGACTACAATTTGAGTTATTGTCCTCATCAACCCATAGGACTTATTTATACTAAAAAACTTCAAGACCAACTCTAATCTAACTATCAGGGAATTACACTAAACCCCC
>JAANYP010007971.1:0-122672 GCA_020465985.1 Centrapalus pauciflorus | reverse complement strand
AGGTCAGTTAATTCTGCTAAACTCAGTCGCAGGGAAGAATCCCACGGATCTGAACACGGTCAAAGCTCAAGCATCCACTGATACTCAATACTGAAACCACAAGCTCTGATACCAGGCTGTAACACCCACATTTCTCACACAAATGCCACGTTAATAATCAATCATAAGTGGCAATAACGCAAACATCTCATGGTACACATGTCAAAGGATTAGCGGAAAACACTGTTAATTAAAACTTTAATGCAAAGTCGTTATAACATGTCGCATACTGATCACTGACTATCATACATTACAACTGATAGCTAACATATGAGGATCAGATACAAAACACAGATAACAGTTTTGAAGTCTAGTATCAAAAGTCAACCAGCACCCACGAACTCTGAACTACTTCGGCGACTGCTGCTGCTGTGACTGTGACCCCACGGTATGACTGCCTAGGACACGGAAGACTCGATAACATAAGTTGGAAAGCTCGTGAGTACGCGAGGGTTAGACTCTGCAGATAAAGCACATAGCATACACAACACAAATAGCTCAATACACATAACACAAGCTTGATGCACACACATATCTCTGCTCAAAAGGGGACGTCGTTCCCCAGCTAACAGGCAGCACAGCAGCAGCGGTTAGCTACTCAATAGGCACAGGAGCGACCTGGAGATAACACTACTGTATATATATAGTCTCATACTTCGTGACTGGTTCTGGACAGTCAGCCTGTGCGACCACGTGTCGCGGACACCTGCACTCAAACACGTATATCACGTATAGGGTGGAGAAAATCATACCTGCGCGCTACAACCCATTCTCATACACATATATCACAATCACATAGACGACTCGTAAAATGCACGTGCGTTTAGAAAGAACTCGAGTACTCACCGACTACCCGAACTCGACTGAAACCCAAAACTCTAATGCGGCTCGACACGCGATCGGCTAGAACCTGTAAACACCACGGATCTTACACATCAATGCAAATCTCAACATTCAAACAACTCAATCCGAACACAATTATCGGTATTGAACCAAACCCGAGACACACCCCAAACGAATAACCGACTCCCGAAATCCCTTCACGAGACTCCCACCGAAACCCAAAATTCAAATAAACTCAACCCGACATTATCCCGAAGGAACCCAAACCAATAGCGACCCAAGACTCCCCCAAAAGGATCAAGCCGGATTTCTCCTGCAGGCTGCGGGTCGCGCCGTTAAGCCCCTGCGGGTCGCGCCGCGACCAAGCGATTCTCTGTATCCTGACCTGCGATTTCCATGGCCGAACCAGGGGACTTAAAACCCCTACACTCGAATGTTAGCAGCAAAAGACACACAAATTCGTATATAACAAACCCTTAAACTCTAGAATTCAAATCCTCAACATAACACATATATACATATCTCAAACTCTAGCCATCAAAATCCATAACTCTTACCTTTGGAGCTTCAAGAACACAAGATGGAGGAAGATGATGAAGGTCTCTACAACAATTTCTGGAGCTGGAAACAATTTCCTTCAGGTGGAGCTCACACAAAACACACACACACTTTAGGGTTCTTTTCTCAAAAATGGATAAGGGAGAAGGAAAAGAGATGACCATATATACGTCTCTATCTTTATCCGGTCCCGAACCCACTAACCCGGACCCGATATCACCTTTTCAATATTAATATCATTACGACCCAATTAAATCCACGATTTCAATAATAATAATCCGCTAATTATTAACCCGGAGACACGTATCACTCGGTCTCGACACGTTTAATCCACGAAACGGAATTCAATTGAAACAACGCAATCATATTAAAATAAAGAGCCAATAAATTAAATCCACGTACCAGGCTCAAATCCGGGATGTTAGAGTTTAATTACTAAACACCAAATGAACCAATATAAACATGACGTACCAACAACATTATCAACTAAAATTAAGGGTAGTTTCGTCTTTCAGTATTTATAAATCAAATTTGGATTTAATCTATTTTATACATGTGGTGGTTACTGATCTACAATTTTTGAATTTTGTTGCATGGACATGGTACTTATGGCTTCATATACTGCAATATGAATCCATTGATTTACTCTTCGTTTCACGTAATGCAATATGAACAGTTGATTTAAAGTTTTACGGTGCCATTGAATTAAGATTGCAATCTCAACACATCGATTTTGAGTTTTACGGTATCATCGAATTAAGATTGCTACACGAAACCAACAATTTGTAGTTTTACGGTGCCATCAAATTATGATTGCAATAAAAACCCATCGATATAATTTGTCGCTTCACAGGAATGCAATGCGTAGTTCTGCAATTAATGTGTCAACGTAAGGTACATGCATGCATTCATAGCCGTGAAAGTAGTAATCGTCGTTCATCGTGATCCCCATCGGTAGTTGCAATCCTCAAGAAATAGTCTACTAGTTTTGCAAGCATCACATGCATTTTGTTCATTGGATTGATCATTTACTACCGCATGCATTGAATTCATTTGGATGGCTACAGCAAGCATGGGAGTATTGTACTATTGTAGCAAGCATTGGATTACTATCGCAAGCATCGGTTCAATGTATTTAAATACGTACAACGCATGCAACCAATGCATGTATTTAAATACATTCAATACATGCAACCAGTTCAAAGGCTTCAAATGGCTTCAATGTATGCAACAAACTGATTAAATTATTTCAAAGTTTCTGATGCTTCAATGCATGCAACTAATTCAAAGGTTTAAAAGGATTATGCATGCCACAAACTCATTGAAATGCTTCAAAGGCAAAATGTACACAAATAAATGGTGTGCAAGGGAACAAGGGATAAGTACTCTTCCAGCTTGAATTCAAATAAAGAATTTCTTATCATGCTCAACTTCTGACCCTAAAATTCTGGAAGAATGAAACCCACAACCGGTAATTTTATTTACCCTTTTTATAATTAATTTAATCAGAAATTAAATCATATTATCTGCTTACTTGTCACTAACTAATTGGTTCACTTTTCGTGTGAGTACCTAAAAATGCACAGTACTGTGAGTACCTGTGAACACACGAGTTTCAGATGTGAACATGCTCTGAAAAAAAAATTTCATATTCTTTTAGGTACAAATAATACAATGTTATTTGTAAAAAATTACATGCATTCACAACTTCTAGCATCTTAAAAGTCATGTGAACATGAAAAAAATTTATGTGAACATGCTTAGTGTGAACATACGTTCACAAAAATGCAGTTCATGTGAAAATGCACGTTTCACATATAAAGAATCAATCATACTAAGTGTATGCAAATTACGCAAATGGTCCCTGAAAGTTAAAAGGACAAATGCCCCTGATACTAACGGCTCAAGTTAACTGTCGTTAGTTTCAGGGACCAAAATGTTCCAATTTTTCGATTTTTAGGGACTTGTGGTGTAATAAAATTATTTCAGAGACTAAAACCGTAATTCCATAAAAAACCACAGAGACCATTTATGTAATTTAGTCTTATAGTTATTATAATTTGATTCACTGTTTCTATTTCTTTTTATAATAAATAAGAATTTTTTTAACAGCAAAACACACAACCATTAATTTTACTTTGCAATCTATGCATTTGTCCATAATAAAACTTCAACTTCGCATTCTAACCTAATATTTGGATCATTATAACATCTGATACAGTTTGCCTACAAGCTCTTTAGTATTATAATCCTTAAGTTATTTTTTTAATATGAAATTTATTATGAATAATAGAGTTCTTCAAATTAAAAACTAGATAGTTAACATATTCAATATCGAAAAAGTATTATGTTTTCATCTTATTAATCTAAACATTAAAATAATTTATTAAAATTTAATTTAATTGATTGGTTGAACAGATAGATTCTATAAAACCATAACAACATCTTGGGCTAAAGCCATGCAATAGTTGTCTACTTTTTAAAGTGTATTCATATGATATGTGTACCTTTTTAATTATCCATATGGTACATCTACTGTCTTTTTATGATTTATATGGTATTTTTGTTGACCTGTAACTTAGGATGTTCATAAAAATCCGAATCCGAGCATCCGAAAATCCAATCCGAAACCATCCGAAATTTCAGATTCGGATAGTAAAATTCCAGATTTTCAGATATTCGGATAATCCGATATCCGAAAATCCAAAAAAAAAAAAAGAATTAGCATTTTTTATATCTTTAGTATTGATTATTTACATAATATTGAATGTTTATTATTATTCTAATGAATATTTTTTAGTTTTATCTTGATATTATAGATTTATTAACTAACATTTTTATATATTTTAAATAATTCCGGATACATTTAGTTTGTGATTTATTTATTTTTAATATCTATTTGGATACATGAATTTGTATTTTAGATATTTAAATATTTGATTTAATTTTTTTTAAAAATAAAAATAAAAACTATGAATTTTCGGATATTCGGATTATCCGATATCCGAATCGGAAATTTCGGATCAGATTCGGATTCGGATAGCAAGATTCACTATCCGAAAATTCGGATATCTGGTTTTGAACACCCCTACCTGTAACCGGCTATACCGGTAAAAGATTAAAACGTGACATTTCAGTCTATTAAATAATGCTGACTTGGATTTATTATTATTATTATTAAATATAATAAATAAATGTTTTATAGACTTCAATCAATGGCCCCTTCAATCAATTCATCGATTCAAAAAGCAAAACCTAACAACAGAGTTCATCTTCTCCAACCATGTACAAAACCTTGTTATCGCGAGCTTCGTCTTCATCATCGCCTTCTCCAACTTCGTCATCGCCTCCACGGCCGGTCAACCCTTGTCGGAACAGCGCAACCATCGATCCAGGTATATGGTTCCCCCCCTCTCTTGCTTCCTCTTTTCGTCTCTCCTTCTGTGACCTAACCTTACCTTCCCCGGCGTAAACTACCGGTCGTGAACCACCACCACCACGAAATCGCCTTCAACACTGCCCTCCTTCAACACCACACAAGCTCCTTCAACACCATCACCACCCCCACGCAGCTCTCGACGACGAACAGGATCATGGATTCCTGAATCTGGAAACCATAAAATCACTCTCATTTCACCGTCTCTCTCCTTCCCTCTGACCGTCCGCTTCGTCTTCTATACCATCAGCTTTAAGCTTCTATACCATCAGCTTTAAGCTTTTATATTTAAAGGTGGTGGCGTTGGTGACTCTAGTCGATGGTAGCAGTGGGAGTCAGTGGCCGAAAGCATGACAGCTCCGATAAAGTCGACGAAGAACATGATAATAAGAGTGATAAAAATAATACATAATCGGTTTATAAAAAATGACACCTCATTAGTTAAATGTTATTTCAGAAATATAATAAAATTTTAAATTCGAAATCAGATATTAATATGACATGTAAGCTTTATAACAAAATAACCAGTCATAAAAAAATATAAATATTATATTGAATTGATTTAAAATGTACACGTACTATATGGATAATTAAAATAAGTACATGTATCATATCGGTACACCTTAATAATTACGCAACTATTAGACGGTTTTAGCCCCAACATTTTTTCTAACATAAGCCTATAATTATTCAACCATTATGTTAGTAGTAATGTCATAACATTGTTGCATATTTTTTATCTTCTCGTGCAGGGGCGGACCTAGTGTGTTGGGACGGGTGTCACTCGACATCTATGAATTTTCAATATATTGAGTTGTATATGTATCAAAAATCTGAGTGACACCTAAGAATTTTTTTGGGGGACACCTACAAAATTTTTTTACAATTATAATATACATATCTTATTTATATTTGTTATTTTTTTTACTTAAATTTATTGAAATAACATTGAGTATTAATTAATTTTTTTAAAAAAAAACCCAACAACACATAGAAATAATAAGTGTTTTAGTTAGTCCAAAAGATTTTAAAAAGCCCAACAATTAACACTTAAGATGAAGCCCAAACCTGTAAAAACCCTAAAAAAAAATTTTTGGCTTTCATTCTTTAGCATTTGCCATCGAAGCCTCCCAAAAACGCAGCCGCCTCACCGGAGTCGCCAACTGCTTAGGCGCTCACCGCCTGAAGCCCTGAACCGCACCGCTCTGCCGCTCACCGCACCGCAGTGCCGCTGCTCGTCTGCTTGCTGCTCCGCCGACCGCCGCTCTGCCGCTTACCGCACCTCAGTGGCTCGGAGGCTCAGTATCTCTCTCTCAGACTCTCACTCTCAGACTCTCTCTATTTGAGTATTTGACTATACGTCTTTTTTGATTTTGTGAGTTTGCGTAGACTTGTAGTCTAGAACTTTCTTAAGCTGTAAAGCATAATTGCATAAATGATTTATGTTTTTTTTTTAGTTTTCTTTTTACTATCTTTTTAATGGGTTAAATAATTAATTTACTGAATAATAATTATAAAATAAAGTACAAATGTTTATTTTTTGAGTTTTTATATAATTATATCAAGTGTTAAACTTATTGTTAATTCTTTAAAAAAAATTTAGGTTAATGGACAAATTGAAACACTTTTCAAAAAGTTTGAAAATGAATTATTTGTCAATATTTCGAATGAGGATGTCATGACAAAATTTCAAAAGATGAAAACCCGAAGACAACAATTGTAAAACTTTAAGATTTACGGTACTTATTGCTTTTACGTTTTAATGGTATTGTACTATGTACTTTTTTTAATTGAAAAAATTCTTGTTATTCGTTAATTTTGTGACCATTTCGGTGACCCGATCCATTTTACGAAATATTTCAAAAATTTAAAGATTATATTTACTCTAAAAAAGTGACACCGATAATATAAATTCCTGGATCCGTCCCTATTCTCGTGCATACGACTGTTAATAATATTTCAATATAGAAATTTTCAAGCAATAATGACACCAAGCTTGCCAACATTAAGATCCTAGATAGGATCGTTATGTTTTTGAAAGGTTAAATCGTAAGATCCTATCTATCATTATTTTTTCCTAAGCATCTTAACTTATAGTTTTACATCATAAACTACTTAAATTTATTTTTTTGAGGGAACGGTAGGTGGAAAGCTGAGATTAAAGAGAAGAAAGCGGCGTTTTAGTTTAGTTAGGTTTAGAACTGAAAAGTTCTAATTTTTAGCGGACTTTGGGGGGAACGTACCGTGAGATCGGATCAGCCATCAATCTTACGGTCTTCCCATTGTTCATATACTTGTTACGATCTTATTTCACATACATGCACACACAAAATATATTCAAACTTATTTTAATCAAAATGTCAAAATATATAAAATATTAGGAGTTCTTTAGTTCTCAATTAAAAAAAAAAAAAAAAAACAGAGATCCCAAGTTTTTTTTTTCCGATTTATTACTATGGTTGCTCAAAAAATTTTTTTAACTTAAACGATTTCATTCCTTATAATCTTACCAAACGCCCTAGTATGTTCATTAAAATCCGAATCCGAGCATCTGAAATAAATATCCGAAATCCGATTCGAATCTATCTGAAATTTCGGATTCGGATAGTAAAATTCCAAATTTTCAGATATCCGAAATATCCGAAACTCCAAAAAAATTATTTTTAAAATTTTTTTTGATATATCTTTAGTATCGATTATTTACTTAATATTTTATATATATTATTTTTATAATCTTTTTTAGTCGTTTTGAGTATAATAATTCCGGATACATTTAATTTGTGATATATTTATCTTTATAATGTATTTAGATATATGAATTTGTATTTTAGATATAAAATTATTTGATTTATTTTATTAAAAAAAAATTAAAAAATATGAATTTTCGGATATTCCGATATCCGAATCCTAAATTTCGGATTCGGATAGCAAAAATCACTATCCTAAATTTCGGATATTCCGGTTTTGGACACCCCTAAAACGCCGAATATACTGGCATCAAACTGAAATCCTATAAACTAAAAGTATACTCGTCGTTTTCTCATTTTCAAGAGGTTGGTGTCTCCAGTGGCGGATCTAGGAAATCCTTACGTGGGGGCATAATGTATAGGTGTGTTCATCGTTTTCATTACGAGGATCCTTAACTTAAGTTTCAGATCTAGTTCTTCCATTTATAAATTTTAAAGCGGTTCAACTAATTTAACGTAACAACTTATCAATTAATTTAACCAACTAAAAGACCCTAATAGTTAATCTAATAACAAACATTCACATATATGAATTTAAAATCATGAGGTGCCGTTTGGATTGCATGAATTTAAAATCATGGTATTTAAAATTGATAGGATTTTAAAAATAATTAAGGGGATGGGTGGATTATGAAAGGAGGAGAAATGGATTTAAAATCATGGTATTTAAAATTGATAGGATTTCTAAATATAAATCCTAAATGACTTGCTGAAATCCTTCAAACCAAACGGCACCTTAGGGATTCCAATGTGACTTTAAATGAGCATATGACCACATATGATTTTAACCCATTAAGCATAAACCTTTATCCTAAATCAGTGATGTTAATGCTTAAAATAAAACAAAATAACAAGTATATATTATATAATTACATGATTTGTGAGCGATCATAATTCTGTTTCTTGGACCTAAGGTTTATTAAATCTTTAACGAGAAATCAAATGGGAAGAATGGTACGCAAAAAATGATATCAAAAGACAATTGTATAAACCACCGTCATACACCCTCAATTGCCCTACCTTCTTGGTTCCGAAGAGGACCTCAATTTCTTTGCATCAAAATATCGAGACAACGGATTTACAGGGCCATTTAATTATTAGAGTTGCATAGATTTGTATCGTTGTATGTAACCAAATAAAAACTTTCTTTGATTCATTAATATTTTTAACGATCCAAAGAGTTTTATTGGATCGCAAAAATTGGGAGCTGACTGCAGCATGGGAGGGATCTAAGATAATAGTTCCGCTGAAATTCATAGTGGGGAACCTAGATATTACGTACGTATAACATTCCGGGAGAAAAAGAGTACATACACGGTGGTGGATTCAAGGAGATGGTGGCTGGATTGAAAGAAGTGATGGTGATGGAAGGAGTTGGACCCTTCATTAACCAAGAGAAGCCGGAAACGATCACCCACCACATTTACGACTTCATCAACAAGTTCTAAATTGTAGCTCGATCCTCGTCCCTGCGAAATGTGCATTGATCATTCCCACAAGTGTGTGTATTTGTTTGTTAATGTTATTTTTGTTTAACGATTTAGCAAAGGGATGCAACTTAACATTGCATGCTCCATCAATCTACTTTCATTGATTTTTTTTTTTTTTTTTTATCATTTATAATTTCAAAATGCCTTTATATTTTTGTTGACTATATATATTTATCTTTTTTCGTTAATAAGTAATAACGACAAACTTTTGGTGCCTATGTTCCTATATCTATTTATTTAGTTTTATTACATCAACATTTTTCTTCAAGCTTTAAATTAAAAAAAAAAAAAGAAAAAAAAAAAAAAACACACACACACACACACACATATATATAGGGGTGGGTTCAATGGAAAACCACTATGCACCTGAAAACTATGGAAACCTACGTATACCGTCCGATTTGGTGCATTTCAAGAAAAACGTGGTGGCATGATCGTAAATAAGGTGATGCATCACGCGAGATTTTGATGCATCACGCAGAAAAATTGATGCATCACGTGAAATTTTGATGCATCATTCGGGGAATTTGATGCATTTGTGGTGGTGCAGTGTGGTTTTCACAAGTTTTCACGTGCATGGTGGTTTTCCATTGAACCTCCCTATATATATATATATATATATATATATATATATATATATATATATATATATATATATATATATATATATATATATATATAGAGAGAGAGAGAGAGAGAGAGAGAGAGAGAGAGTAAAGGACATTTTTGGTCCTTGTGGTTTGATGGTTTACCCCGGATTCAGTCTCTTAACCTTAATAATGTCAAATTTCATCCCTATTTTGCTAATTTTGTGCCATTTTAGTCCCTCGTCCGTTAAACTTAACGACACAATCGTTAAATTTATAAGAATGACATTTTTACCCTTTTCATTGAGACGTTTTTAGTCTCTATGGTTTTATTATTTACCCGTTTATAGTCCAACATTTTTTATTTTATTTTATCTTTATAATTATATTATTTATATATATACTTAATTTATTATAAACACACTTATTTATTTATAAATATACTTAAATTTTAATATTTTATTTACATTTACTATTGTTTGTATTTTATTTAAAATTTAACTTTTATTTTAATTAAAATTATATATTTTCTTTACTAATTTATGTAAAGTTCATCTTCTTTATTAATGTTAATTTTTATAATATTATTGTTGACATTTATATATGTAATTTTGTTAGTTGTGTTTAAGTAAATATAATATCGTCGATATTTTTCCTCTCCAAAGTCACTATTTCTTCAAATATATATCTTCCAACCTAATCAATTATTGACACATAAATTATATACGTATGTGAATATACTTGAAAAAATAATGACATTGGAAGATACTTGAAAATACACACACACACACACACACACACACACATATATATATATATATATATATATATATATATATATATATATATATATATATATATATATATATATATAATATGATTCGAGAGAGTACCACTACTTATACAGCGCACCAGAAGCTACCACCTTTAAAAAACTTTTTTTTATTTATTTCATAAACATGTTTTAATTAAAATTATGAATATTATATGTAAATTTCACATACATTCACATCTTCTAGCTCATAAAAAATAATGTGAACGCACATTTACATAATTTTGCATATATGTGGTGCGTCATTTCATGCACTTAGAGTGTTCGAATTTGCGTGAAATTCACATATAATCTGTGTAATGTTAATTAAAACATGTTTGTGAAAAAAAATTTTCAAAAAAAATAATTTGACGAGTGATACCTTCGGGTGCGTTGTGTAGTATAATATACACATAAACATTATGTGTATTAAATTATATACACATAAATTTATGTGTATTAAATTATATACACATAAATTATATACATATATATATATCCAACACATATAATATAACTTATGTGTCGATAATTGATTAGGTTGGAAGATACTTGAAAAAATAGTGACTTTGGAGAGAAAAAATATCGACGATATTATATTTACTTAAGCAAAACTAACAAAATTACATATATAAATGTCAACAATAATATTATAAAAATAAAAATTAATAAAGAATATGAACTTTAAATAAATTAGTAAAGAAATATATATTTAAATAAAAATAAAAGTAAAAAATAAATAAAATACGAACAATAGTAAATGTAAATAAAATATTAAAACATAACTATATTTATAAATAAAATAAGTGTGTTAATAATGAATTAAGTATATCTATAAATAATATAAGGGTATTATAAAGATAAAATAAAATAAAAGAGTAAAGGACATTTTTGGTCCTTGTGGTTTGATAGTTTACCCAGATTCAGTCCCTTAACCATAATAAGGTCAAATTTCATCCCTATTTTGCTAATTTTGTGCCATTTTAGTCCCTCGTCCGTTAAACTTAACGACACAACCGTTAAATTTGTAAGAATAACATTTTTACCCTTTTCATTGAGACGCTTTTAGTCCCTATGGTTTTATTATTTACCCATTTATAGTCCAACAATTATTTTATTTTATTTTATCTTTATAATTATATTATTTATAGATATACTTAATTTATTATAAACACACTTATTTTATTTATAAATATACTTATATTTTAATATTTTACTACATTTACTATTGTTCGTATTTTATTTAAAATTTAACTTTTATTTTAATTAAAATTATATATTTTCTTTACTAATTTATTTAAAGTTCATCATCTTTATTAATTTTAATTTTTATAATATTATTGTTGACATTTATATATGTAATTTTGTTAGTTGTGTTTAAGTAGATATAATATCGTCGATATTTTTCCTCTCCAAAGTCACTATTTCTTCAAATATGTTCCAACCTAACCAATTATCGACACATAAATTATATACATATGTGAATATACTTGAAGAAATAATGACATTGGAAGATACTTGAAAATATTATACACACATACACACACACACACACACACACACACACACACACACACACACACACACACACACACACATATATATATATATATATATATATATATATATATATATATATATATATATATATATATATATATATATAGATTGAGGTTCTATGGGGCACCATATGCATTGGGAACCAAATGGGAACCAAAAATGCACAACATATTAATCAAGTATGCAATAAGGGTATAATGGGAAAACTAAATAATTATTTGATAAGATTAAGATATTTTAATTTTAATGTATTTAATAAATCGGATTCATCATAAGGAAATAGCTAAAAATTAGCAAGATTCCTTGGTGGTTGTTGCTAAGATAGTTTGAATTAGTAGTTGACTTTCTTTCCACCAAACACTCGAACCGATTTCCTGCAACTAAACTCCATTTACTACACACAAACTAGATGCATACTGCAACTAAATAATGCATTTAGATGCATACTGCAACTAAATCGGTTGCATATATGAACCTGCATTGTGCACGAACCTGCAACTAAATCGGTTGCATATATGAACAGTATGCATTGTGCACGAAGTTGGAAAGACGAAATTAATACCAAAATTGCAGGAGTGATTCTCGGGAGCTTGAGGGAAGATTCATTCGGTGAAGACGAATTTTGGAAGGGATGTCACGAGAATCCCGGCTCTAGAATGAATCGGTTTTCAAATTGAAAGAATAAGCGAATCCCTAAAATGCCCCTCCGCCCATTTTTTGCTTGCACAATGCACCTACTTTTCATACTTATTACAATTTTGCCATTGTCATCCTAACCATTAATTTCAAAGATCCAACGGTGTATATAGGTTCCCAAAGTGCACAATGCACACAGGTGCCCCATAGAACCCAACCCTATATATATATATATATATATATATATATAAATATGGTTCGAGGGAGTACGACTACTTATACAGCGCACTAGAAGCTACCACCTTTATAAATCTTTTTTTTTTAATTTTTTATTTCATAAACATGTTTTATTAACACCATGTGAATGGTGTGAATGACCATTCACATGATCTTTTTTTACCATTCACAAGATTTATGATGTTGCTCCTTTTGAAAAAAAGTCTTATAATGTTATCTTATACATGTCTATTAAAAAAACTATATGTGAATGATCATTCACATTAGTATACGTTGAGTACGCTGGAATCTCATAGGTACGCTGATGAACCTGATTATATATATATATATATATATATATATATATATATATATATATATATATATATATATATATATATATATAGGGAGGTTCAATTGAGAATTTTTGTGCATCGAGGTACAAAAGTACCTATATTATCCATTAGATCAAAGAATTGTATGGATTAGATTAACTGGCAAAAGAGTAAATAATTGGACAATTATATGCATCTTGTGCATTACAAAAAAACATGGAAGGGCATTTTGGGTATTGTGCATACCTCATTAAATTTAATATTTTAACAATTAACTAAATAATAATGTTAAATTAAATTCAATTGATCACTTCCAAATTTAACAAAAGTCACACAAATTCAAAAACAATGATGGAGATATTGATGCATTTCATATTAATCGTTCAATTCGTGATGCATAACTGTTATTCATCATCTTCATATTCATCGTTTATCATCATTGTTCATCATCTTCGTATTTATCGTTTATCATCATCGTTCATCTATGCATAGTGTTCATCATTGTGCATCGTTGTTAATCATCAACATCATTGTTCCAATGGATGCATCAACGTGTTCATCATCATCTTCTTCGTTCATCGTGTTTCATCGTATTGTTCATCATCGGTTGCATCTCTTGTTCATCATCATCGCGGTGGCGGTGGTGGTGGTGGTTGGCGGGGTTCCTTGATGCATACGGTGGAGAGAGAGAGAGAGATTCGATGGAGAGGTGGTTACAACAAAGGTGATGGTGGTGGTGGTGGTGGTGTGGTGGATACGGGCGGGGAAAGAGAGAGAGAGAGAGAGAGAGAGAGAGAGAGAGAGAGAGAGAGAGAGAGAGAGAGAGAGAGAGATATGAGGAGGTGGTTACTTTTTTTGAATATTTATTCCTTATTTATTTCTAAATTTACCTATTATAATTAATTCGATATATTTAATTTTACCTATTCAATATTCCAGGAATACCCTTAGTGCACCATTGTTTGATTCTTTGGTGCACAAAAGTTCCTAGAGGTGTCTAGGTGCATAAAAGTTCTCAATTGAACCTCAATCTATATATATATATATATATATATATATATATATATATATATATATATATATATATATATATATATATATATATATATATATATATATATATATATATATATATACCTTTTAGTCCATATGGATAAATTTATTAACAAATAAATTATATACGTATATCCAAGACATAAATTATATAATATATACATAAACATTATGTGTATTAAAATAATATACACATAAATTTATGTGTATTAAATTATATACATACATACATATACATACATATAATATATATATATATATATATATATATATATATATATATATATATATATATCCAACACAAATAATATAATTTATGTGTTGATAATTGATTAGGTTGGAAGATACTTGAAGAAATAGTGACTTTGGAGAGGAAAAATATCGATGATATTATATTTACTTAAACACAACTAACAAAATTACATATATAAATGTCAACAATAATATTATAAAAATTAAAATTAATAAAGAAGATGAACTTTAAATAAATTAGTAAATAAATATATATTTAAATTAAAATAAAAGTTAAATTTTAAATAAAATACGAACAATAGTAAATGTAAATAAAATATTAAAACATAACTATATTTATAAATAAAATAAGTGTGTTTATAATGAATTAAGTATATCTATAAATAATATAAGAGTATTATAAAGATAAAATAAAATAAAATTAATATTGGACTATAAATGGGTAAATAATAAAACCATAGGGACTAAAAACGTCTCAATAAAAGGGTAAAAATGTCATTCTTACAAATTTAACGGTTGTGTCGTTAAGTTTAACGGACGAGGGACTAAAAGGGCACAAAATTAGCAAAATAGGGATGAAATTTGACCTTGTTATGGTTAAGGGACTGAATCCGGGTAAACTATCAAACCACAAGGACCAAAAATGTTCTTTACTCAAAATAAAATAAATGTTGGACTATAAATGGGTAAATAATAAAACCATAGGGACTAAAAACGTCTCAATGAAAATGGTAAAAATTTCATTCTTACAAATTTAGCATTTGTGTCGTTAAGTTTAACGGACGAGAGACTAAAAGGGCACAAAATTAGCAAAATAGGGATGAAATTTGACCTTATTATGGTTAAGGGACTGAATCCGGGTAAACCATCAAACCACAAGGACCAAAAATGTCCTCTACTCATATATATATATATATATATATATATATATATATATATATATATATATATATATATATATATATATATATATATATATATATATATATATATATAATATGGATTAATATTGAAAAAAAATCATTATGTTTTTACAATTTTATTAGTTTGGTCTTTCAACATTATTTTTTTTTTACTATTTTGTCCTTATGTATTTTTCTCTTATTGAAACTGTAAAATTCGTTACGAGTAAACTACTGTCAAATTAAAAAAAATAAAATTACATTTTGTTTAAAGTATATATTGAAAAAAAAAATTATTATGTTTTAAGTTCTTTTATCAGTTTGGTCAGTGAGATGATTTGTTTTTCATATGGAATCCATTATAGAATCCATGTTGGAAACTGGAATATAATTACTTAATTTAATCCACGACGCTTAATAATGTTTTAGATATGTCCTTACGGTACTAGAGTTTTTCTTATAAAGTGAATTTATGTATTTGGAAGGCTGTTCAGAACATGTTACATACGTTCGATA
The DNA here is from genome assembly GCA_020465985.1 of Centrapalus pauciflorus. Classification (NCBI taxonomy): domain Eukaryota; kingdom Viridiplantae; phylum Streptophyta; class Magnoliopsida; order Asterales; family Asteraceae; genus Centrapalus; species Centrapalus pauciflorus. Next base: position 106,691 of record JAANYP010007971.1, on the reverse strand, counting down.
ATTTAGTGTCCATGGGTTTATATGTTGAATCTGCTACTTTTCCCTTGTGTGACAATATTATTGAGTCTTTAATCCATGGGATGTTCAAATTGTGCTAGAGCTGAAAGAGGTTTGGAAAAAGGATTGGGCTTGGTGGGATCTTCGGGCTCCGACCTCCATTATATGGGATTGCTTTCGTCCTCATGCATTGGGGTTTCTACCTAAGCCGGATCCGAATACGTTGAAAGTCTTTCAAGGACTTTGATTAGTTGTTGTTTGGGTGTTATGTAAGTGGAGAAATAGATTGGCGTTTGCCTCGGTTGAAGAGTATGATAAGATACTTCATGAAGACGTCTTCCCCCACATCCAACAAATATCTTGTTGTGGATGCAATACAGAGAAGTTGGTGTTGGTCATTGTGGATCCCTAGTCCTTGGTTATTGGACATTGGCTGAAATGAGTCGTTGTTGTCTATATTAGCTTTTACTTGGATGTTGTTTGTTTTTAAGAGGTTGATGTATTCGGTCTGCGGACTTAGCTGTAGAAATCTGGGATCAAAAAAGATAGCCTAATGTCTGCGGTCTTCAAAGATGCGGGCAGACGCGAGAAGACCTATGCAGACGCGGGAAGACACTTGCGGACGCGGGCAGACGAAAAAAACAAACGCACTTGCATATAAAACATCTTTCCGCGTCTTCGAGTTCGCAACTATAAGAGGTTCGAAGATCTCCTTTCGCTGATGTAGTTTTGGTCTTTTGTATCTAATTTCCTTTGGTGTCCCAATTTTTTTTGTCATGATGGTGTTGTAATTCTTTTGGTTTCACGGGGTGGTTGGGTTGCTCCTTTTTGGAGCCCCAATTCTATTTGGTGCTCTATAATAATGTAATACTAGTTTATGATACCTAAAGGGGTGGTCTAATTGGACCCCCTAAAATTTCGTTGGACCCCCTGGATACGTGTGGTGGTTGTTACAAAGGTGTTGGGGGCAATGGGTCCAAAGAGTATAACCCTACTTAAATAAATGCGTTTTAAAAATATGTCTAAAATTTAAAAATTATTATAGAAACAATAAATAAAACAAATTATACTGCTAAAGAGATTTTTAAAAACATATAAAGCTGGAAAAAAATATAAAAAGGAGATATCAATAACAGAAGAACAGAAATCGGAATTTATGGCGGAAATAACATAAACCCTAGGCTCAAGAAGTTAAACAAAGCGGGGATGATGATCACAGAAAGTGATTTTGTAGTCTGCCACTAATAGATACCCGTGAACCTTTCTTTATTAAATATATGATAAATTATATTATTATTAACTACTTCATTTCTATTAATTAGTTCATTATTAGTAAAAATAGTAAGATACACATGACATATTTTAGTTAAGACAAGTGACATTTTATTCAAGTGATACATGTCATTTAGTTACTGTGGAAATTATGTCTTCAAAATCGACTATTATTATATAGTTTGAGGGGCTAAAGTGTCAATTGATAAAACTTGAATTAATTATTCACGTTTATCGAGGCAGAATTAAAAAAAGGTGAAAGAATTGAAAACCACGTCTTCGATTTTGTTCTCTGCTGTTTTGCGACTTTGTGAGTTCTGTGAGGCGGCTTCGCAGAAGACATTTACGGCGTCCAAAGGTTTTATTTTAAACCCTAATCACAAATCACCATTTAAGCTTATTGTAATCTCGTTGATCAAGCTTTGTAAACACTGCAAGATTATAGTGGATTGATTCTCGGCTTCCTCCGCCCGTGGTTTTTTCCATTTTGGGTTTTCCACGTAAATCTCTGTGTCTCTATTTACTTTACTGCGTTTACGGTTTTATCGTTGTGGTTGATTATTGTTTGATAGTAGATTAATCATATTCCGCATTGAACTAATATTATCTTAATTGATTCGGATTCTTGGGGTTGTGGATTAACGCATTCACATCGGTTTTACTACAATTGGTATCAGAGCGCCCATGTTCTAATATTAGTTTGTTGGGATTATATTTATCAAGTAATTAATCATGTCTTCAATGAAGTACGATATTCCGTTGTTGGATCGAAACACTAGGTTTCCTCTGTGGCAAGTAAAGATGAGAGATGTATTAATTCAAATGGATTTACATAAGGCACTTCTTGGTATTGAGCGGATGCCCGCTTCATGGTCCGATGAGGAAAAGGAGATGAAAGATCTAAAGGCTTTGTCACAAATTCGTTTGCATTTGTCAAACGATGTTTTACAGGATGTGTTGAAAGAAAACTCGGCGGCGTCTTTGTGGTTAAAATTGGAGCAGTTATTGATGACTAAGAGCTTACCTAACAAGTTGCTTCTAAAGCAACGATTATTCAATTTAAAGATGAATGAAGGGAGTTCTTTGGCCGATCATATATCCACATTCAAAGAGTTGGTTAGTAACTTGAAGAATATGGATGTTGAGTATGAAGATGAAGATTTGGCTTTATTTTTGTTGTCATCTTTGCCCGAATCCTATGGCCACTTTCGTGATACTATCATTTATAGCCGTGACACTCTTGTATTGGATGAAGTTTTAGCTGCTTTGGATTCAAAAGAAAAGATGAAACAGATTATTGGCAGTGGTTCAAGTGATGTGAAAGTCGAAGGCTTAAATGCCAGAGGTCGAACAGTTGAGAGAGGTAAAAACTCATCTTCAGGTAAGGCAAGGTCCAAATCTAAAGGCAAACGCAAGTTTTGCAACTATTGTCATAAGAAGGGGCATACGATTGATGAATGCTTCAAATTGAAGAACAAAGAGAAAGAAAAAGCTGCTATAAATAGTAAAGAAGGTAGTACATCTGGTGAAGCTGATGTGGTCGAGGTTGGTTCTGACGGAGAACTTTTAGCAGTTTCTGGAGGTGATTTAAAATCTACAGAAGAATGGATACTTGATTCTGGTTGCACTTTTCATATGTGTCCCAACTGAATTTGGTTTCATACATTCGAGAAAGTTGATCAGGGCTCTGTTTTGATGGGTAATAATTCTACATGTTTGATTGTCGGACAGGGTACAGTGAGGATCCGTATGTTTGATGGAGTTATCCGAACCTTAGGGAATGTTAAATATGTTCCAGACCTCAGACGTAACTTGTTATCTCTTAGTTCCCTTGATGAAAAGGGATATCAGTTTGTTGGAAAAGGTGGAGTTATTCAGGTGCTCAAGGATGGTTCAGACATTATCAGGGCAAACCGAAAAACCTCAAACCTTTGTATTCTTGATGGGCAAACTATTACTGGTGATGTAGCTGTTGTCTCAAAGTCTTTATCAGATTCAGACCAGTCTCGTCTTTGGCACCTTCGACTCGGACATATGAGTTTCCATGACATGTCTGAATTGAGTCGAAGAGGCTTACTTGGAGGTCAAAAGATCGTGGAGCTAGAGTTTTGTGAAGATTGTGTATATGGCAAGCAAAAATGAGTGAGGTTCATGAGTGGTATACATACCACTAAAGGACCGCTTGATTATATTCACTCAGATTTATGGGGACCAGCGAAAGTTATCTCGAAAGGTGGAGCTTCTTATATGCTTACTATCATTGACGTCTTCTCACGAAAGGTATGGTCTTTCTTTCTAAAGCATAAAAGTGATGTTTTTGTTACTTTTAGAGATTGGAAAGTGCAGGTTGAATAACAATCAGGTTTGGAGGTAAAGTATCTTCGTACGGATAATGGACTTGAATTTTGTTCTGAAGAGTTTAATGCCTATTGCCGAAAGGAAGGCATCACTCGACATCGCACAGTGGTCCACACACCTCAACAAAATGGTGTAGCCGAGAGAATGAATCGCACTATTATGGAGAAGGTCTGGTGTATGCTTTCAAACTCCAAATTGCCAAAGTCCTTTTGGGCGGAGGCTGCTTCCACTGCTTGTTATGTTATCAACCGTTCACCATCACGGGCAATTGAGAAGAAGACTCCTCTTGATTTATGGTCTGGAAAAGCTGCCGATTATACTGATTTGAAACCGTTTGGTTGTCCAGCGTATGCACGAGTTGACAATGGGAAGTTAGAGTCGAGAGCAATTAAATGTGTTTTTCTTGGTTACAATTCAGGGGTTAAAGGATACAAGCTATGGAACCCTGAGCTGAAAAAGGTTATTATCTCAAGGGATGTTACTTTTGACGAGACCGCTATGATTCATCGAGTTGATGACCCGTCTATTACTATGGGGGAATCATCTAAAGCAAGTAAGGAAAAGGCTCAAGTGGAGGTGGAGTTTCTTGTATCACCTAACACTACTTCAGACACTACTGAGCAACCAGAGTCTTCCTCGACTAATGAGCATGTAGTTGTGGAATCTTCATCTTCTTCACAACAACAAGCTCCTAATCCATGCATTGCAAGAGATAGACCGAGGAGACAAATTGTACTTCCTAAAAGGTATGTTGAAGCTGAATTTGTTGCTTATGCTCTTACTGTTGCTGCAGATATTGAGTTAGATTTGGAGCCTATGTGCTATGATGAGGCTATAAAGTCTACCGACTCAAGTGAATGGATGATTGCAATGCATAGTGAGATGGAATCTTTGCAGAAGAATGGTACTTAAGATTTAGTTCCCGCTCCGAAAGGTAAAAAGCCAGTTAAATGCAAGTGGGTCTACAAGCTAAAGGAGGCCGTTAATCCAAATGATAAACCAAGGTATAAAGCTCGGTTGGTAGCTAAAGGCTATAGTCAGATTCCAGGGATTGATTATACTGACATCTATTCTCCGGTTGTCAAACACACTTCTATTCGTGCATTGTTGGGATTGGTTGCTTCTAATGATTATGAGTTAGAACAACTTGATGTTACTACAGCTTTCTTAAATGGTGAGCTTGAGGAGAATATATTTATGCAACAACCAGAGGGGTTTGTAGTTCCTGGCAAAGTGGACTATGTGTGCAAGTTGAAGAAATCTCTTTATGGTCTCAAGCAATCTCCTAGACAATGGTATAAGAGATTTGATTCTTTCATGACCAGTCACGAGTTCAGAAGGTGCACATACGATAGCTGCGTTTACTACAAGAATTGTGATGATGGGTCAATGGTCTATTTGCTCTTATATGTGGATGACATGTTAATCGCAGCAAAGGATATGAAGGAGATTCAGAAAATAAAAGACCAGTTGAAAGCTGAGTTTGAAATGAAGGACTTGGGAGCTGCGAAAAAGATATTAGGAATGGAAATTATGCGTGACAGGAATGCGAGGATTTTGCATCTTTCTCAGAAGAATTACATTGAGAAAGTCCTACAACGCTTCAATATGCATGAAGCAAAGCCTGTTAACACACCATTTGCAGCTCATTTTAAGTTATCATCCGCTTTGAGTCCTACTACTGAGACTGATATGGAGTATATGGCACGTGTACCGTACTCTAGTGCCGTTGGGTCTTTGATGTATGCTATGATTTGCACACGTCCAGATTTATCTTATGCAGTTAGCATGGTGAGCAGATATATGGCGAACCCGGGGAAAGAACATTGGAAAGCAGTTCAGTGGATCTTCCGTTATTTGCGAGGTACGTCTTCTATGTGTTTACAGTTTGGCAAATCTAATGATGAAGTGCTTGGATATGTAGATTCAGATTTTACCAAAGACTTGGATAAACGGAGATCAATCACAGGGTATGTGTTCACTTTAGGTGGTTGTGCCATAAGTTGGAGAGCCCAGTTACAGTCTACAGTTGCGTTATCTACTACCGAAGCCGAGTACATGGCAGTGACAGAAGCTATTAAGGAAGCTATTTGGCTAAAGGGATTGTTTGGAGAGATTGATGATACACTGAAGGTTACTACAGTATATTGCGATAATCAAAGTGTTATTTTCTTGACTAAGGATCAAATGTTTCATGACCGAACGAAACACATTGATGTTCGTTATCACTTTGTGCGAGAGAAAGTAGCAAGTGGTGATTGTGTTATGAGTAAGATCAATACCAATGATAATCCTGCCGATATGTTCACTAAAAGTCTTCCAATAAACAAGTTCAAATTATGTTTGGACTTGGTGGGTGTTTCTGATCGCAAGTGAGCCTGATAGGCTCGTTGGTGGAGGAAGTATTTTTACTTTTCGGAATCAATTTTTCTCTATATGGTGATTGCAGGTTCTTATGGAGTTTTGGAGTTTGATAAGCTGTTGGTTTTTTGATGTGATCGTTGAACACGTTCCTTGTTATGTCTCTTTTGAAGTCAATGTGGAGATTGTGGAAATTATGTCTTCAAAATCGACTATTATTATATAGTTCGAGGGGCTAAAGTGTCAATTGATGAAACTTGAATTAATTATTCACGTTTACCGAGGCAGAATTAAAAAAAGGTGAAAGAATTGAAAATCCTCTCTGCTATTTTGCGACTTTGTGAGTTCTGTGAGGCGGCTTCGCAGAAGACATTTACGGCGTCCAAAGGTTTTATTTTAAACCCTAATCACAAATCACCATTTAAGCTTATTGTAATCTCGTTGATCAAGCTTTGTAAACACTGCAAGATTATAGTGGATTGATTCTCGGCTTCCTCCGCCCGTGGTTTTTCTAGTTTTGGGTTTTCCACGTAAATCTCTGTGTCTCTATTTACTTTACTGCGTTTACGGTTTTATCATTGTGGTTGATTATTGTTTGATAGTAGATTAATCTTATTCCGCATTGAACTAATATTATCTTAATTGATTCGGATTCTTGGGGTTGTGGATTAACGCATTCACATCGGTTTTACTACAGTTACTCATATAATAGAATTGATAGATTTCAAAAAAAAATTCACGTGTTAAATAATGAGTTATATTGGATCGGGTTGATATTGAAAAAAAAAATTCATGACTAAGTCTCTGGATTTTTTAGACTGTTTAAGCACCTGTATAATTCTTGTCTTATTCAAAACTATGCATTTTTTATTTACAACCTGTTAAGCCAATAAAACAATTACCTTATATATCTAATCATTAATATTGAAAAAAAATAAATTTTTTCTTGTTTAAGTGATTAAGTCACTAAAATTTTCATCTCATTATTTAAATCCTTACATTGATAACTGGTTAATGACCATCTAAACAAGTCACATATATACTTTCGAATAAGACAAAAGATGTCCATGGACTTAAACATTGACTCGAAAAATGTCAGATACTTAATCAACTCGAAAAATGTCCAGAGATTTAATTCATAACACGTTATAACAGACTCTATTGAATCTTAACATGTTGTGGTGGACCATATTAGCTCTCAACATTTTATTAAGCTATATTGAGCATCAACAAACATTTATTGTAATATACTATAATAATATGTTATTATTAACCATATTAGGTTTCAAATCCTGACGAACTACATTTACCCTTAAACGTACTAGTTAATCTCATATATAACATGTTGTAGCTCGTAATATTAGGTCTCAATAAGTATTTATTGTTAATACATGATAATAATATGGGCCTTAATATGATGATGATGATGATGATGATGATGATGATGATGATAATAATAATAATAATAATAATAATAATAATAATTTGATTTTATATACAACAGTAATATGAGCCTTGATATGATGATAATAATAATAATTTGATGTTAATATACAATAGTTTATATGATAATAATATTATTTAATGTTAATATACTTAGATATATTGGAAATCAACAAATATATATTGTTCGTATAATAATATAAAAACTTGTTAATGACCTCAATAAATATTTATTGTTCACCCACATACAACATTAATATATAGAACTAATTAATTAATGAAAGAGTACTTAGGGATTATCGAGGGACAATATTACTGTGGGATTATCAACGGTCATTCACTGAGGGATTACCGAGAGATCATATTACTGAGCGATTACCGAGATATTATTTACCGAAAGATTACCAACGACCAATTTGCTAAGGGATTACCGACGAAAGTAATGCCCCTCGCTAATCCCTCGATAATTACCGAGTGATTTACGACAGAAATTTGTTCGTAGGTAATCCCTCATAATCCCTCGGTAATCCTTCGATAAACTTTTAAACTGATTTTTATCAGAAAATTCTCGGTAATCACTCGGAAAATCCGTCGGTGAAAGCCCTTTTCCAAGTAGTGATCTCGAAAAATGTAAAGACACTTAATCGTGAAAATGATGAAAGAAAAATAGGGTTTTTCAGTATAATAGTAATCATTTTAACATTTTTTATTATTCTAATATGAAAAAACATGTTAGGTTCCACAATTGAAAAAAAAAACTAAAAACTTCATACAGAATCCATTATAAAATTTACGTGTTTAAACAATGACTTATATATAATTACTTTTATTACATTCCATTTAGTAAAAAATGTCACTGTTATACATTAAATTATTTTTTATCAAGTTATATATTACATTCTGTAAGTATTTATATATTTAATCAAGTTTTTTTTTCACAATATATGTTTATCAAGTTTCATATATAAAATTGTAATTATGTATAAATCTAATTTTATGTCTTCAGTCACCCTTATAAATTTTACTGGGAGCATGGAACGAATGAGCAAGGAATGAAGGTTAGATGGACAACAATGGACTACATGTGAAAGAAGGAAAATAGTCACTTTCTTCTTCACCAGATTCGGGGAATCTTGGAACGAGGAGTCCCTGTGGATGATGTTTAGCGAATACATACATGCATGCCGTAAATTTGTTCGTCGCAAAATAAAGTGAACCAGAATGAGCACTACACTTGGATTTGTTCGTTTCAACAACACAAATAATATTGTAGCATTGGAGATAAGAAAATAGTTATTAATATAGCAATGTTTAAAAGGGGCTAGACAAATAACAGACGACAAGAAAATGTGAAAGAAAGGGTTTGGCTTCCAGTAAGAAGACAGAAGGAAGAACTTTAATAGATGTGATAGTGGGAGTCGAGTCTCACCTGATTAAAGAAGATTCAAATGCTTGAAGAGTGTTAATTGAATATTGAAATTGAGATTTTTGTTTCTTAATGTATCAGTTTACTATTACTGTAGTAGTTTGAAGTTATTTATAAAACTTATGAACGTGTTAACGTAAATTGAAAATTATGAACCATGTGTTGTGGATTTTGTTTTTAATAACAGGCTCGTTCATCATGTTCACGTTGTGTTCGTTTGAGTTTGTTTCATGCATCTTCATTTGTTTATGTTTGATTATCTGTTAAATGAACGAACATAAACAAACATGAACAATATGTCAATTCCTAAACTTTTTATAACTTCGGGTATCAGAAAACAAAATCACAGCAGACAGACTACCAATTTGTGGGGTTGCTGGGATAGACGATCAATGTGGCCGATTTATGGACACATGTCTGGTTTAATACTATTGTAAAATGTAAGAATTACATCTAATCAAACTCAAACACTATATTTTATCGAGGTAACCACTTCTTAGTTGTTCAAACACAATGTACTGAATTTTGGCGTTCTTGTACAAAATGTGTCAAGCATGGTAAACTACTTTTTAGAATAATTGCTTGTTAATCTAACATCAATTACATTAGTCATACATAGTCTGAGAATAATTGCTTGTTTCTTTAACTTTTATTATGATCCTATCATATTTGACAACATGAGATCTTTTGGTTAATATATCCACAGCCTGAGATCTTTTTCTTAGGCTTTCACGGTCTTAGATCTTTGTGTTATTAAATCAATAGGCGCTTAGTTTTGTATATTTGGTCCCCTATTTGTCGCCGCCGCCGCTTTGCGCGGGTACAATACTAGTATGTATATATATATATGTATATATATATATATATATATATATATATATGTGTATACATATATATATATATATATATATATATATATATATATATATATATATATATATATATAGAATTTGGTTCCTGAGCGTACCTTCTGAAATCTAGTGTACCGAGCGCACCATTCACCAACCACCGGATTAAAAATAAAGCGCGAGAGGTACGATCGACTTTCCAATACAAGGAGATTTCTGTTTCATTAAGGTAATGGTTGTACATTCATGGAGGAATCAACGCGATTTTGGTGGCACGATCGACTTTCCTATACGAAATCGACTTTCATATACGAAATCTCTCAAATAAATACAACCAATCGGGGAGGGATCAATTATACATTAATGGAGGAATCGATTGATATTGAGAGGCAATCTGTACATGTTCTTGCTGAAAACACAAACCCTAATGGCGAAGATGAAGAAAAACACAGTAAGTTCAATTATAAAATCAATTTAATGTTCAGCAATTAGCTAATGTAGGATGACCATTCACATTGATTTCCTTGTTTTTTTGTATGGAATATCGGTAAAACACATTTAACATTGATGGTATGTAGAAGATGAAGTCTAACTGTTAGGCACAAAAAGGCCTCAGTCAAACCTAAACTACATCTGAGGGGGAGATTTATAATCAAACCTGTTGATGCATTTGAAGGTTGAATTTAAGGCCTGTTATATGCCTTATTGAAACCTGAAAATGATTTGCAATATCAGTCTAAAGCTGTTCTATATGTTGCATGTGTTGCAACTAAGACAGTTTGTCCAAGCTGCTCTGTCTGCTGAACAGACTGGACATAAACTGTCTACGCTGCTCTACACTGTTGAGCAGCTTGGGCATTTTTAAAGTGTTCTGTTCTTTGTGAACAGAACCTGTTCTTTGTGAACAGAACCTGTTCTTTGTGAACAGGCTAAACACTTTATGGAATATGTTTCCAAGTCATCATGTATTGTTTTTGACTACAAGATTAGTTTACAAAGTCGAAGACAAAGTGGAAAACAGAACTGCTCAGCCTGCCCAAGCTGTTCTGTGACATGAAGACAAAAGGTTATTTGAAAAAGGGTGACAGACCTTTTTCTTATATCAAAATAGGCCTTTACAAGGAAGAAAGACGCAAAGTTGACATTCCTAAATTAGTTAAAGGCAATGCAACAGTAGACAAAGTAAAAAGACAAAAGTTCTGCACATGTGAAGACAAGTCTGCTTTTCAGAAAAGTGCAGAAAAGGTTATGTTGTCTTTTCAACAAGACTTCTCCTTTTTCATTCCGTCCAATGAAGATGTTTCTCTTAGATCCTCTAAGTGAGTATAAAAGGAAGCTTCTAAGGTCAGAAAGAAGTGTGAAAAAAGCTAAGTGCGAAACCAATAGTGAACGTGCAAGTTGATTTTCATGCATGCAAGCCTTCTGTGTAACCAGCATCTGTGTGTCTAAGCTGTTTTACATAAGCTGTTTCCCTTAAGTCTTGTAAACACAGTGATGCTTCTTAGTGGTGGTATTCATTGTATTCTAGTTTGAGTCTGTCTTAGACTAGTAAGCATACTGTTGTATCTGTCATCTCAGCTTGAACTATTCCGCATTCAAGCTTGTTTGTAATTAACAAATTGTTGATAATACATACAAACATTGAAAAAAACGTGTGTAGTTTTTAAATTGCGTATTCACCCCCCCTCTACAGCTTATAACTATATACTTTGGGAACCTCTCGGGACCTACAACTGGTATCAGAGCAGTTAGAGTGTGTGTCATTCTAGATCTCTCATTCTCCCAGTTTCCATGGACAACAGTGCTGCAAATTCTTCTCTACTATGACATGGCTCTAGGGCAAACCTCCAAAATTTAATCATCAAAACTTCTCTGGTTGGAAGTGCAGAATGATGCTCTATTTAGAGAATCTGGATGTCAAACTGCCAGAGATAGTGATGGAGGTCCCTATGTGCCAACCTCTTTTACTACCATAACTCCAGCGGTTGAAGGAGCTGCTCCTGAAATCAGGACCTTTGAGAAAGCAAAAGCTCAATGGTCTGATGAAGACAAGAGATTGGTGGCTCTGGATGCAAAGGCCAGAAACAACCTGGTCATTTCTCTCCCTGATGATGTGTTCAAGCAGGTTGAGAAAATGAAGACAGCAAAGGAGATGTGGGATACTTTGTGTACCGTCTATGATGGACCCACAATCACACTGGACAACAGGATCAACAATCTTGTTAGACAGTATGAACTCTTCTTTGCTAAACCAAAGGAGACTCTCACTGAAACCTACACCAGGTTTCTGCTCTAGTGAATGATCTCAAAGCTGTTGGGATCACCAAGGACAGTCTTACCCTGGTGAATAAATTTCTGGACATTTACCTGAAGAATGGAACTACTTTTCACAATCCTAAGGAACTCAGGTACTATCAGAAGTATGGATCTGGTCAATCTGTATGGATCCTTACTGAACGATGAACAGTCAAGGCAACAAAAGAGAAATGCCTGGAAATGTCCAAAAGAGGTGCAGCCTTTGTGGCTAATGTGAGACAGCCTGTAAATCAGGTGAGTGATGTGTCATTCAACCGATTCAACAGGATGATGAAAAGGGAGGAGGTGTCAGCGAAGAAAGATGCTGCAGATCTTGCTGAACAAGATGATGAGCAAATGATAGCCATGCTTGTCAAAAGGTTCAACAGAAAAGGTTTGGAAGAAACATGCTACAAGGAAGCTCAGGTGCTGGGAAAAAGAAGGCATTTGACAAATCCAGAGCGAGTGCTTCAATGTGGCAAAACTGGTCCACATAGCTGCTGACTGTGTGTCAAAAGCGTTGGGTCAGTCATCCAAACCCAACAAGACTAACAAGGATGAATGGCTATAGGGTTAAGTACCTTATGGCCATGGCTAAGCTGAGGAAATTGGAAACTCAGTGTCTTCCAATCGCCAAAAGGGACTTATGGCAGAGACATGTGACTGGGAGGAATCTGATTCATCATCTGATGAAGAAGATAATCAAGTCTGATGGCCAACACTGATGTCCCATCAACAAGCAGCTTCANGTTAATTAAAACATGTTAATGAAAAAAAATTTCAAAAAAAATACTTTTAAGACTGGTACCTTCTGGTGCGCTGCATGATGGGTGGTACTCACTTGAACCTAAATCTATATATATATATATATATATATATATATATATATATATATATATATATATATATATATATATATATATATATGTTAGGCACAAAAAGGCCTCAGTCAAACCTGTTCTACATCTGAGGGGGAGATTTTATAATCAAACCTGTTGATACATTTGAAGGTTGAATTTAAGGCCTGTTATATGCCTTATTGAAACCTGAAAATGATTTGCAATATCAGTCTAAAGCTGTTCTATATGTTGCATGTGTTGCAACCAAGACAGTTTGTCCAAGCTGCTCAGTCTGCTGATCAGGCTGGACATAAACTGTCTACGCTGCTCTACACTGTTGAGCAGCTTGGGCATTTTAAAGTGTTCTGTTCTTTGTGAACAGAACCTGTTCTTTGTGAACAGGCTAAACACTTTATGGAATTTGTTTCCAAGTCATCATGTATTGTTTTTGACTACAAGATCAGTTTACAAGTCGAAGACAAAGTGGAAAGCAGAACCGCTCAGCCTGCCCAAGCTGTTCTGTTACATGAAGACAAAAAGGTTATTTGAAAAAGGGTGACAGACCTTTTTCTTATATCAAAATAGGCCTTTACAAGGAAGAAAGACGCAAAGTTGACATTCCTAAAATGGTTAAAGGCAATGCAACAGTAGAAAGTAAAAAGACAAAAGTTCTGCATGTCTGCTTTTCAGAAAAGTGCAGAAAAGTTATATTGTCTTTTCAAACAAGACTTCTCCTTTTTCATTCCGTCCAATGAAGATGTTTCTCTTAGATCCTCTAAGTGAGTATAAAAGGAAGCTTCCAAGGTCAGAAAGAATGTGAAGAAAGCTAAGTGCTTAAACCAAGAGTGAACGTGCAAGTGTGATCTTCATGCATGCAAAGTCTTCTGTAAACAAGCTTCTGTGTGTCTAAGCTGTTTACCAAAGCTGTTCCTTAAAGTCTTGTAAAACACAGTGAGTGCATCTTAGTGAGTGTATTCATTGTAATCTAGTTTGAGTCTGTCTTAGACTAGTAAGCATACTGTTGTATCTGTCATCTCAGCTTGAACTATTCCGCATTCAAGCTTGTTTGTAATTAACAATTTGTTGATAATACATACAAACATTGAGAAAAGAGTGTGTAGTTTTTAAAGTGTTGTATTCACCCCCCCTCTACAGCTTATAACTATATACTTTGGGAACCTCTCGGGACCTACAACTGGTATCAGAGCCAGGTTTAGAGTGTGTGTCATTCTAGATCTCTCATTCTCCCAAGTTTCCATGGACAACAGTGCTGCAAATTCTTCTTACTATGACAATGGCTCTATGGGCAAGCCTCCAAAATTTAATCATCAAAACTTCTCTGGTTGGAAGTGCAGAATGATGCTCTACTTAGAGAATCTGGATGTACAACTGCAAGAGATAGTGATGGAGGGTCCCTATGTGCCAACCTCTGTTACTACTATAACTCCAGCGGTTGAAGGAGCTGCCCCTGAAATCAGGACCTTTGAGAAAGCTAAAGCTCAATGGTCTGATGAAGACAAGAGATTGGTGGCTCTGGATGCAAAGGCCAGAAACAACCTGGTCATTTCTCTCCCTGATGATGTGTTCAAGCAGGTGGAGAAAATGAAGACTGCAAAGGAGATGTGGGATACTTTGTGTACCGTCTATGATGGACCCACAATCACACTGGACAACAGGATCAACAATCTTGTTAGACAGTATGAACTCTTCTTTGCAAAACCAAAGGAGACTCTCACTGAAACCTACACCAGGTTCACTGCTCTAGTGAATGATCTCAAAGCTGTTGGGATCACCAAGGACAGCCTTACCCTGGTGAACAAATTTCTGGACATATTACCTGAAGAATGGAACTACTTTTCAACAATTCTAAGGAACTCAGGTACCATCAGAAGTATGGATCTGGTCAATCTGTATGGATCTTTACTGAATGATGAACAGTCAAGGCAACAAAAGAGAAATGCCTTGGAAATGTCCAGAAGAGGTGCAGCCTTTGTGGCTAGTGTGAGACAGCCTGTTAATCAGGTGAATGATGTGTTCATTCAACCTGATCAACAGGATGATGAAAAGGAGGAGGTGTCAGAAGAAGAAGATGCTGCAGATCTTGCTGAACAAGATGATGAGCAAATGATAGCCATGCTTGTCAAAAGGTTCAACAAGAAAAGGTTTGGAAGAAGTATGCTGCAAGGAGGTTCAAGTGCTGGCAAAAAGAAGGCATTTGACAAATCCAAAGCTGAGTGCTTCAAGTGTGGCAAAACTGGTCACATAGCTGCTGACTGTGTGTCAAAAGCTGTTGGTCAGTCATCCAAACCTAACAAGACTATCAAGGATGATGGCTATAGGGTTAAGTACCTTATGGCCATGGCTAAGCTGAGGAAATTGGAAAACTCTGTGTCTTCCAATCGCCAAAAGGGACTCATGGCAGAGACATGTGACTGGGAGGAATCTGATTCATCATCTGATGAAGAAGATAATCAATGTCTGATGGCCAACATTGATGTCCCATCAACAAGCAGTTTCAAACAGGATATGGCTGAAGCTGAAGCCTTCAGCAGCTTGGAGAACTGGAATCCTACAATGATGTATAAGGTACAAAATTTTATGGCTTACAGTTCTGAAGAAAAAGTTAAAATGTTTGAATATATGCTTGTTGATCTCAAAGCTGCTGTTGAGAAGCATGATGCATTATTATCTGAAATCTCTAAGCTTAAAGCTGATCTTAAAACTAAATCCAGTAAACTGGACAGTCTCCATAAGTTGGAAACTGAGCTTGATGAATTAAAACACGTCAACTCCATTTTACTGGAAGAAAAGAGAGAAACAGATATAAAGCATGCCAAGCTTCAAAAGATAGTTGACTCTTGGTGCCAATCTGCACAAAAAGTCAGCCATTGTATAAGTCAACAAATTCCTGCTCAAATCCAAGCCTATCTTGGAGGGGATCTTGACACAGCAGCTTCCATTGTTGAGATAAGTAATTTGAAAGAAGACTTGTCCACTCTTGGTGAACTTCCAAATACCTTCATCCAAAATGTGAATGGTAAACTTATCTCAACAAACAGGTTTGTCAGGCCTCAAAATACTGACAGCTTGTGTGAACTCAGCTCAAAAGCTGATGTTGGAGTTTGTTCTCCAAAACAGCCTGCTAAGTGCTCTGCTAGCTCACACAAGCAAAAGAAAGGAAAACATGTTCAAACTGAAGCTGTGGATGCTAAACCTGTTGACAAAACAGGTTCTGAGTCCAAAGCTGTTGGTAAAAAGCATGTTAATCCTTTTGATGCTAAACATTTTGAAAATAAGTTTTCAAAAAGTAAGCAGCATGTTTTCAACAAGGGTAAGTCTCAAATTGAAAACAAAACTGCTGTGATTTTAAATAAGTTTTCAAATCATAGTGGTAAATTGGTTTTAAATGAAAATAAGTTTTTCAAAACCAAACACAGTGAGCATGCTGATAGGCAGCATAAATCACAGTCCAGTAGGGGCAATGGCAAAGCTATTGCTCAAACTGAGACAAATGGGAATAAGTTTCCCAAACCTGTGGAAGCTCAAAAGCCAATCAAGCTTCCTGTCTTTGACATATGTCCTCCCAAAAAGAGGAAAGAAGAGACAGTCAAAGCTGTGGCTATTGAACTCTCCACACAAGCTGTTGATTCATCAAAAAATGCTAAACCTGCTAAAGGAATCAACAAAAACAGTTCAGAATGTGTTTCTGAAGGATCTTCTTCCAAAAATGCTAAAAAGAGAAAGTGTTATAAATGTGGGAAGAAGACACATCTGGCCAAGGACTGTCCTGAATCTGAGGACATGAGGCCTGTTGACTCTGCTGTTTCTCTCACTGCTGTCACAAGCAGTGGTGGAAATGTCACAGTCATGGAGGATGGTATACAAGCTGATACCATCCAGATAGGGAATATTAGTGTGGACATTCCAAATCCATCAACAAATGTTGATGAAGTAGGAGAACTCATCTCTGTGATGAGTTCCCCTAAAAATGACTAATAATTCTCTTTTCACTCTGCAGGAAAAACAACCTTCCCAGGTTTGGTACTTGGACAGTGGCTGCTCAGGGCACATGACAGGTTGTAAAGAATTGCTGAGTGAACTCAGGCCTGAAAAAGGGCCAAAAGTCACCTTTGGTGACAATGTGCAGGGATCCACTGAGGGATATGGAACTCTTAAAGCTGGTGCTGCAGTGTTCAAAAGGGTAGCCTATGTGGTTGGGCTAAAACATAACCTTGTTAGCATAAGCCAACTATGTGATGCTGGCTACAAGGTTAACTTTGATGAGCACCTGGGTTACATATTGGATTCCCAAGGCAAAGTTGTGCTATGTGCTCAACGAAAGAAAGGTGTATATGTTGTGGATATGCATTCTGCTGATCCCACAACTGAAACCTGTTTTCTCACAAGAACCAACGCTGATCTAAACTGGTTATGGCATAGAAGACTGTCACACCTGAACTTCAAGAACATCAATAAACTCTGTAAGAAAGAGTTGGTGACAGGTTTGCCTTCTATGACTTTTGCCAAAGATAGATTATGCACAGCTTGTGAGAAAGGCAAGCAGAGAAAAACATCTTTTAAATCCAAACACAATTTCTCTATTGATACTCCACTCTTCTTAATCCATATGGACTTGTTTGGACCTATTAATGTTCCAAGTCTAGGAGGAAGAAGATACACTCTTGTAATGGTTGATGAGTTCTCCAGGTACACATGGGTGATCTTTCTGAAGAGCAAAGGAGAGGCTGCTAGAGAAATTATTGGATTTGTCAAAAAGATGGAAATGCTGAACTCTGCCCAAGTAAAGCAGCTTAGAAGTGATCATGGTACTGAATTCAGAAACAGTACTCTTGAAGACTTCTGTGAAGAGAAAGGTATCAGTCAAAACTTTTCAGCAGTAAGAACTCCTCAACAAAATGGAGTTGCTGAAAGGAGAAACCGAACTCTCATTGAAGCTGCCAGAACCATGCTGTGTGCATCAGGTTTGCCTTCATCATTTTGGGCTGAAGCTGTTAACACTGCCTGCTTCACTCAACACAGATCCTTAGTGGTGAAAAGGTTCAACAAAACTCCCTATGAGCTGCTCAAAGGGAGAAAGCCAAATGTCAGTTACTTCCATGTGTTTGGATGTCCCTGTTTCATTCTGAATCAAAGGGACCAGCTGTCGAAATTTGATCCCAAAGCTGATGAAGGTGTGTTTGTTGGCTACTCTTCTATCTCCAAAGCCTACAGAGTATACAACAACAAAAGAAAGGTGATAGATGAATCTATCAATGTCACCTTTGAAGAGTCCAAGAATGCCTCCACCAAAGCTGTTTCTGAATCAGTTTCAGGAGAACTTAACTTTGATAATCTGATGCATTCAATCAATGAAGAGGACTCAAAAGCTTCCACTACACCCAGTATGGAACCTGCTAATCATGATGGACATGATGATGATTATGTCAATACACCCTGTGTGAATAAATGTACTGACTTAATTACAACTGCATGTCCAGAACCTATCAATGCTGATTTTCCCAGTTCCTCTGCTGATATGTTCAACAGTGGTCAGACATGTTCAACAAGTGAACAGGCTCAAGACAACAGTGTGTCTGAAAATCTTGAGAGCTGTTCAACAGGACCTGCTGAAGATGTTAACAACTCAGGTAAATCATCATTGAAAAATGATCCTAAGTGGATCAGGTGTCACCCCAATGATCAAATAATTGGTGACATCAACAAAGGGATACAAACTCGGTGGGACAGCTTAGGGAACTTTTGTATGTTTTCTAGCTTTGTTTCACTAATGGAGCCAAAGAAGGTGGATGAAGCACTAAAAGATGCCAATTGGATCACTGCCATGCAAGAAGAACTCAATCAGTTTGAGAGAAACAAAGTATGGAAGCTGGTCCCTGCTCCTAAAGGTAAAACTATAATTGGCACAAAATGGGTTTTCAGGAACAAGATGGACGAGCAAGGTCATGTCATTAGAAATAAGGCAAGACTGGTTGCTCAGGGCTACAGACAGGAGGAAGGCATTGACTATGATGAAACATTTGCTCCTGTGGCCAGGCTAGAAGCAATTCGTTTGTATCTAGCCTACGCTGCTCATAAGAGCATAAAGGTATTTCAAATGGATGTGAAGAGTGCATTTTTGAATGGGAAGCTGCAAGAAGAAGTATATGTCAAGCAGCCTCCAGGTTTTGAAAATGAACAACACCCAGGTTTTGTCTATAAGTTAGACAAAGCTCTCGATGGTCTCAAACAAGCCCCTAGAGCCTGGTATGACACTCTTACTGAATTCCTTATGAGCAATGGGTACTCCAGAGGTAAAGTGGATACCACACTGTTCATAAAGAAGGTGAAGTCTGATATTATGCTTGTTCAAATTTATGTGGATGACATAATATTTGGTTCTACTAATGAGCAGTTATGCAAGAATTTTTCATTACTCATGAAATCTAAATATGAAATGAGTATGATGGGAGAACTAACTTTCTTTTTAGGATTACAGGTTAAACAAACCTCAACTGGAATTTTTATAAATCAAAGAAAGTACACTTTAGATCTTTTGAAAAAGTTCAAATTTGATCAAAGTTCTCCTATTAAAACCCCAATGGCAACCAATGTAAAATTGGATGCTGATGCCAGTGGCAAAGCTGTTTCAGTAACAGCTTACAGAGGCATGATTGGGAGCTTGCTATACTTGACTGCTAGTAGACCTGATATTATGTTTGCAACCTGTTTATGTGCTAGGTTCCAAGCTGATCCAAAGGAATCACATCTAGCTGCTGTTAAAAGAATCTTCAGATACCTGAAGGGTACTCCAGGTTTGGGTCTTTGGTATCCCAAAGACTCAAGTCTTGAACTAACAGGCTATTCAGATTCTGATTTTGCAGGCTGCAGGTTAGATAGGAAAAGCACAACAGGTGGATGTCAACTCCTTGGTGGAAAGTTGATCAGTTGGAGTAGCAAGAAGCAGAACTCAGTGTCCACTTCTACTGCTGAAGCTGAATACATTGCTGCTGGAAGCTGCTGTGGGCAGATTCTGTGGATGCAGCATCAGCTTGAAGACTATGGGCTTGTGTATAGGAAAACTCCTATTCTGTGTGATAACACAAGTGCCATAGCCATCTCCAACAATCCAGTATTTCACTCAAGAACAAAGCATATTGAAGTCAGACATCACTTCATCAGGGATCACATTCAAAAAGGTAATGTGGAGGTAAGTTTTATTTCCACAAATGAACAGCTTGCAGACATTTTCACCAAACCTCTGGATGAAACAAGGTTTAATTACCTTGTCAGCAAGCTGGGCATGTTAAACAAGAGTGACTAAGTGTCTCTCAAAGGTCTAAAAATTTGTATGTTTCACACTGCTCAAGTTTCTCTGAACAGCTTAGACAGAACAGGTTATACATGTTCTGTACTTAGTCATTTGTCTGAAAAACTTGAACAGCTTGAGCATACAACAGGCTGAACAAAAACAGTTTAACCTGTTTATTCGTCCAGCCTGCTCTGATGGATCAGTCTTCAACCTGTTCACTTCTTCACACTGTAACCTGTTCATCTATTGAACACATCCTGTTCTCACAAAGGAGAGCAGGCTGAAGGAACAGCTTGAAGGAAGAACAGCTTGAAGACTGAGAACCTTGTTGACCCTGATCATCACAGGTTTGACCATCAGCGTAGACCAGCAGTTTAATTACCTTTCTTCATAATTAAGTTTCTTAAATTATGTTTTATTTAACTTAATTACTGCGGATAATGTTTGTTACGTGTGTTAGTGGTTAAAAAGGTCAAGGGGTCTGACAAATGTTTCTGACATGGACAACCGTTCCGTTTTTCCGTCAACTAACATTTCAAATCAAACCGCCCAAACCTTTTCTCTCTCATACACACGAACATTCAAATCCTATAAATACCTACATACTGTTTCATCTTCGTCTTCCTCATCATTCCCAGAAATCCTCAAGAATCCTAAAATCGACTAAGTGTCTTTTGCTTCCCCAAACCTTCAAAATTCCCAAATGGCTCACAGACCTAATCCCTTTCTACCAGTCTTCGTTGGTGAGGATGTTGTTAAACATCCATCTGTCACCACGATGCTGACCATCAAGCCCACCAACTACATTGCAAACCTCACTATCCCCAAAAACTATGTGGGGAAGGGATACGAACAAATGGTGGAATTTCTACAAGTTCATCCGTTGAACTATGCACTGACTGCATCTCCTGGTGTCCTGTACCAGGAGATGGTATACGAGTTCTGGTATACCTGCTCCTACAATCCAAACACTCAGGTTATCAACGGTACTATTCTCAATGGAACTCAAACCATTGAGATTACAGTCGATCTTCTGAGAGAGGTTCTTCATCTTCCAGTTGCTGAGAACTATGATCTCCCTCAGCCTGAAAATGAGCAAATGGGCAATCTGCTACGCTTCTATGGTGTGGCAGAACCCAAGGTTGGAGCTACTCTGTACAGGAAGGAGCTGTCACCCACTTACAGCTTCTTATTTGCCTCTGTGGTAATGTCATTCAGCAGCAAGGTTGGTTCCTTTGACCAACTTAGTAGAGATGAAGTGCCTATAGTCCTTCAGCTGGTGGATGGGACTACACTTGACATGGCCAAATGGATCTTCTTGCACATGAGAAACCTGGTGCAGCAAGAGACAAGACCAGCTGCTGTCCGATATCCCAGGTTCCTGAGTCTCATCTTCTGTCATGTCTGTGGTGAGCATCTATATCATTCTCAACCTCTACTTAAAACTGCTGCCTTCCCTGTCATAGGGAATAGAGTTTTTCATACTCCTGTACTGGCAAATGAGCCTCCTCTATCAACACCAATGAGGAGGCTGTTGGGTTTAGTGGAAGGACCCTCTGCTGTGAGGGTGGATCCAGTCACTGCTGCTCCCACTGGAAAATCCAAAGC
This sequence comes from Centrapalus pauciflorus, assembly GCA_020465985.1. Taxonomy (NCBI): domain Eukaryota; kingdom Viridiplantae; phylum Streptophyta; class Magnoliopsida; order Asterales; family Asteraceae; genus Centrapalus; species Centrapalus pauciflorus. Next base: position 84,935 of record JAANYP010007971.1, on the reverse strand, counting down.
CAGGTCCAAGCTTGTGAAAAGGACCATGGCAGCTGAAGCTGGGCCTGCTAAAAAGAAGGCCAAAACAGCTCAGGCTGAGTCTGCTCCCTTAGCCTCTGTGGCTGAGGAAGAGCAGATTCCTCACCCTGGCTCATCTGTTGAGCCTGAAGCCTTTGTGGCTGGTGCCTCTGTGGCACAAGAGACTATGGAACAGTCCAGCCCTACTGTTCCTGACCCAGTCTCACATCCAGTCCAAACAGATCCTCTCTCCTCTCCACAATCACCCACATCATCCATCCATTACCAAAGAAAATCAATAGCCAAAAAGAAACCAGCCCAGAAAACCACCTCCTCTGTTCCCTCTCAACAGGGTTCAGTTGTAAAAGAAGCAACCCCAGCTGTCTCTCCTATTTTGGGAGAAGGTTCAGCTCATTTGGAGCCTGCTTCACTCCAGCCTGAGTCACCCTTGAGTCAGCCTAGACCCTCTGGTTCCTCCCAACAGGAACCAGTTGTACAAATGGAGATACCCACATCAACTATCCCAGCCTCCCAACAGGCTGAGGATATTGAAAGACAGGAGCCCTCTCCGCTCCATACTGAGTCCACACTGTCCCCCACACATATCTCCTTACACTCTGAGTCTGCACGAGGTGCCCACGCTGCTGATATAGACCAATCAGCAGCTCAGCCTCAACCTTCTGTTCCCCATGATTCAGCTGTTCAACACCAAACAGCTGCTGAGGGACCAATATCCCAAGCTGATGAACCTCAGGGATCATACCATCCCTCTGGTGAGGCTGCTCCCTCAATGCAAATTCCATCAGCAGGTTTTACCACTGCTGATGTTGAAATGCATATCCCCACTCCCCATGATGAGGTGCCTTTAGACCAAGGCACTGCAGAGGGAACCACCACTGGTCTTCATGAGGGTGCTGCAACACAAGCAGCATCTGAGAGGCCCCAAACATCATCTCCTTCTCCTAATGATGCAGCTACAGCCGCTGCTGAAGGACCCCTTGATCCCTCTAACCTGGGCCATCTTACTTTTGCCCAGGCTATGGAACTACTGTCCAAAGTTTCTCTTCCTTCTCCATCTCATCCTCAAACACCAGCCTCATCATCATCTTCTCCATCCACTCACTCCAAACAGTCTACCCATACACCTCCATCTCCCAAAGACCTGCCTTTGAAGGATCAGCTTTCATTGCTGACCAACAAAGTTGGTTCTTTGGAAAATACCATGCACTCCCTACCATCCATCATCTCAGACTCTGTGTCTGAGCAGCTCAAAGGCTTCTTTGATATGTTCAAAGAATCCTTCCCAGTCACTCCCCAAACTGACCACTCTCCACAGCTGCTTGCACTCACTGCACAGCTGCAAAATGTATCAAACTCTCTCTCCTCTATCCTCTCCTTACAACAGGACTCCGTGTCCTCTATGACAGCCATTTCTCAATAGCTATCCTCTCTTCTCACTTCTTGCAATACTACCCTTCCTTCAACATTGGCCAGCCTGAACACTCTTATGGGCTCTCTATCAAATTCTGTGTCATCAAACCTTGCTGATGTGCAAGATTCTCTTGAACTTCATCTTGCACAACTCCAAAGTTTGTTGTTCACAGCTTCTGATAGAGACAACATTGTTAAGCTGACCACTTTTGCTGATTCCCAAGCTTCTTCTCTTCAAAACTGTCTTTCCCAACTTGGTGAGGTGAAGGATAACTTGGCTTACTTAGTGAACAGCCTTGTTGGTCCTAAACCTTCCAAACCTGCTGGCAAGCCTGCTGACTTTGTGTCTTCAGGCAGACCAGGGGTTGAAGTCGCTGCCTCAACTCCTTCAAAGGGGGAGAAATCATCTGCCTCGAAGACTAAGTCTAAGGGGGAGAAGATTCCTTCTCCTAAGGAGATACCAGTGTCTGCAACCCAAACTGATCAACCAGCAGAAACAGGTGCAGCTGAAGGTGTTTCTCAAGCTGCTATGCCTACTCAGGCTGGCTCTCCAAACCCTGCTCAGTCTAAGGGGGAGGAAGTCATTTCTGAGGACAGGCCTAGCAGCAAAAGGAGGCACCTTATCCTAGCAGAAGAAGAAGAAGAAGAAGAAGAAACTTCTGAAGCTGCTGTCACTAAAGCAGCAGCTAAAGGCAAAGAAAAGGCAGCTGAGGATCCTATTGAGCAGAAACAGGCAGATATACAGTTTCACAAAGCCAGAGCCAAAGAGATGGGCCTCCCTATGCACAAATACTTTGAGTTTAGGGATGAACAGCTTCAAGCTCTAAAGGAATTAAGAAAATAAGAAGAATCTGCCAAAGCTGCTAAGTCTTTTGCCCTCCAAGAAGCAAAGAAAGTTAAAATGTCTACCTTGGAGGTGCAAAAGAAAATAATGGAAGCTGCCAGGAAATCAGCAGGAGAAAAAGAGAAGGAAGTAGAGAAAGGTACTCAGGTCTCTGTGACCAAATCAACAGTACCTTCTGCCAGAGCCAAATTCCACTTTGACAACTTGGCCAGAAAGAAATTTCATGATGTTGCTACTAGAAGGCTTGCCAAGGAAACAATTGTCAAAGCTGTTCCCATTTCAAGAAAAGGCACACAGTGGAAACTTCAGATCACCAGGATGGGTGCAACAGGCCCTGAAATGGAACCCTATGACCACACTGATGTTGCACAGATGGGATACAGGGAATGGGTGGAACTGGCAGTTGCCCTGAGCCAGTCTAAGTCAGAAACGGCTAAGACTATCAGGGCATACATCAAGAAGCTGATGGAAAGAGTAAAGGAGCTGGGCCTGATTCCAAAAGAAATAAGTGAAGGTGTCTCTGTGACACATCCAAAGATAAAGGCCAGGAGAACAAAGAGGGATACAGAGCTGGAAGAACTCCTTATGATGATTGAACAAGGAGATTATGCTGTGGAAATTAAAGGAGTTGACCACAGCCTGCCTGAAGGAGTTGCATTTGAAGATGGCAAAGTGATTGAAGAGCCTGAGTTAGGGGCATTTTTTGTAGATCCCCTATCTCAGAAGAAATGTTTTCAAAGAGCTTCAGACCTACACAAAGTTGGTCTTAAGCAGCTTGCAGCCTTCAGAATTGCCACCTCCTTCAATCAGTCCAGCCTATGGAGAGCAGCTATCTGGGAAGAGCTGAAAGGTTTTTATGACAGAGGTGAACTTCAAAGTTCTAACTTTATGTTTCTTACAGCTGAAATTGAAGAACACGAAGAAACAAGGGAAGAACTTGTAAAAAGATTCAAAGAAGGGATACCACCTCCTGTCGAATGAAGTCCACCTGCCATCTGGGTAGGTGAAGAATGGAAGCTGTCCATCAGTTGGACAGGCTTGCCATTATCAGCTCCCACCTCAAACAGTCCAAACATCTGGTACATTAGTTGTACATTCTGTACATTAGTTGTACATTATTACATAAGTTGTAATTTTTGTTTTTACATTAGTTGTAAAATACATTAGTACATTAGTTGTACTCTTGTAAGAACATGTGTTGTTCTAGAATAGTCAAGAATCAGTGTATATATAAACTGATCTTTTACTTTACTGTAATGTTGTAATTTTATTTCAGCAAATGTACTGTAAAAATATATAGTGATTTTTGACAAGACCAGCTTGAACTGGTTATTGCAAATAGGGGGAGATTGTTAGGCACAAAAAGGCCTCAGTCAAACCTGTTCTATATCTGAGGGGGAGATTTTATAATCAAACCTGTTGATACATTTGAAGGTTGAATTTAAGGCCTGTTATATGCCTTATTGAAACCTGAAAATGATTTGAAATATCAGTCTAAAGCTGTTCTATATGTTGCATGTGTTGCAACCAAGACAGTTTGTCCAAGCTGCTCAGTCTGCTGATCAGGCTGGACATAAACTGTCTACGCTGCTCTACACTGTTGAGCAGCTTGGGCATTTTAAAGTGTTCTGTTCTTTGTGAACAGAACCTGTTCTTTGTGAACAGGCTAAACACTTTATGGAATTTGTTTCCAAGTCATCATGTATTGTTTTTTACTACAAGATCAGTTTACAAGTCGAAGACAAAGTGGAAAGCAGAACTGCTCAGCCTGCCCAAGCTGTTCTGTTACATGAAGACAAAAGGTTATTTGAAAAAGGGTGACAGACCTTTTTCTTATATCAAAATAGGCCTTTACAAGGAAGAAAGACGCAAAGTTGACATTCCTAAAATGGTTAAAGGCAATGCAACAGTAGACAAAGTAAAAAGACAAAAGTTCTGCATGAGAAGTCAAGTCTGCTTTTCAGAAAAGTGCAGAAAAGGTTATGTTGTCTTTTCAACAAGACTTCTACTTTTTCATTCCGTCCAATGAAGATGTTTCTCTTAGATCCTCTAAGTGAGTATAAAAGGAAGCTTCTAAGGTCAGAAAGAAATGGAAGAAAGCTAAGTGCTTAAACCAAGAGTGAACGTGCAAGTGTGATCTTCATGCATGCAAAGTCTTCTGTAAACAAGCTTCTGTGTGTCTAAGCTGTTTACCAAAGCTGTTCCTTAAAGTCTTGTAAAACACAGTGAGTGCATCTTAGTGAGTGTGTTCATTGTAATCTAGTTTGAGTCTGTCTTAGACTAGAAAGCATACTGTTGTATTCTGTCATCTCAGCTTGAACTATTCCGCATTCAAGCTTGTTTGTAATTAACAATTGTTGATAATACATACAAACATTGAGAAAAAGAGTGTGTAGTTTTTAAAGTGCTGTATTCACCCCCCCTCTATAGCTTATAACTATATACTTTGGGAACCTTTCGGGACCTACAATATATATATATATATATATATATATATATATATATATATATATATATATATATATATACACACACGTGTGTGTGTCTATAGAATGAACTGTTTGTGAAAAAACTGATACTCAAAAACCATGATCAACAGACGCAAGCAAATTCTCGTCAACATCGATGCACAGGTATGGTGCAGAGTTGCATACCGACGGTGGACAACGATGGTGGTGCTGGGTATGGCGGTAGTAGTGGTGGTTGTTTTGTGAAAATTGGTTGAGAGAAAGAGAGATGGAGAGAGGCTAGCCATGAAAGATAAAGGGAAAGAGAGAGAAAAGGGGATGGATTCATGGGAAGGTGGTTGATCATTTTATTTAGTTTCCTAAATAAATGATCAATACTAAATTACATCTTATAATTTAACAATATATTATTAAGCATTTCCAAAATGCCCTTAATGCACCCTTTGTAAACAAGCAATGCATTTTTGGTTCCCATTTGGTTCCCGATGCATATGGTGCCCCATAGAACCTCAATCTATATATATATATATATATATATATATATATATATATATATATATATATATATATATATATATATATATATATATATATATATATATATATATATATATATATATATATATATATATATATATATATATATATATATATAGATTGAGGTTCTATGGGGCACCATATGCATCGGGAACCAAATGGGAACCAAAAATGCATTGCTTGTTTACAAAGGGTGCATTAAGGGCATTTTGGAAATGCTTAATAATATATTGTTAAATTATAAGATGTAATTTAATATTGATCATTTATTTAGGAAACTAAATAAAATGATCAACCACCTTCCCATGAATCCATCCCCTTTTCTCTCTCTTTCCCTTTATCTTTCATGGCTAGCCTCTCTCCATCTCTCTTTCTCTCAACCAGTTTTCACAAAACAACCACCACTACTACCGCCATACCCAGCACCACCATCGTTGTCCACCGTCGGTATGCAACTCTGCACCATACCTGTGCATCGATGTTGACGAGAATTTGCTTGCGTCTGTTGATCATGGTTTTTGAGTATCAGTTTTTTCACAAACAGTTCATTCTACGATTCTGTATCATGCTTATGGCCAGTCAAAGAATTCTAAGATTCTTTATTAATGTTGGTGGTTATTGCTTCCAAGAAATAGCTGGAGCATATGGTATTAGTTGTTTCAAACATGATGCGCAACAGCAATGCATCACGACAATGATGAACACATTGAAGACATTGATGAACACGTTTAAATTTCAGAGATGCATCACGAAATTAACACATTTAAATGTCAAAATACATCACGATTTTGGTGATGCATAATGATGGAACAAAGACGAGGATGAATATGGCCGAAATGCATCACGATTTTGGTGATGCATAATAATGGAACAAAGACGAGGATGAATATGGTCGAAATGCATCATGTTTGAAATTGAATTAGATGACGATGCATCGTGTTTGAAGACAAATCCAATAAATTGGATGAAGATGCATCATGTTTGTTTAGATTCGGATAGAATATTTTTTGAATTCAAGCATCTTTCGATTTTGCCCTTCCGCGCGCGAGAAATTATGCACCCGTGCACCCATTTTCAAGTTAATTACCATTTTGCCACTACAATCTGAACCATTAAAATTCAAGATATAACGGTGCATACAGGTTCCCAAAGTGCACAATGCATACAGGTGCCCCATAGAACTTGACCCTATATATATAGTCAAACATTTTTATATACTATGCATGTAATTTATGATTCGTATATATAATATTTAAACATTTAACTACTAATATATTTATTTAAGGAAAATTTATGCAAAAAAACAATCAAATTTATGTATACATATATACATATACATATACATAATATATATATATACATATATATATATATATATATATACATACATATATATATATATATATATATATATATATATATATATATATATATATATATATTGTAACATCCCGATTTTGAGATAGGTACGTGGAATTATTTCATTGTATTAATTATTTAATTTGGGACCCGGGGATATAATTTTGTATTTTGGGGTATCGGGATCGGATATTGGGTGTTGGACCGGGTTAAACTGAAAACGTATATATATTTGAGCTCACTGCTTGTTGCTTCATTATCTCATCTTCTTCAACAAAGAGTTAAAGGTGTATGTGTGTGTGTATTTGTGAATTTGAGCAACAACAATCAGAGATTGAAGCTTCATTTCGTGATCCAAGCTACTGATTTCTTCATCGTCTTCTTAGTGGCATATTGAGGTAAATTTGAGACTAATTCGTGGGTTAATGTTGTTAGTTATAATAAAAATGGTTCAATTGGATTTGTGATTATTACTGAGTAAATTCGAGTATATAATTGTGGCTAAAATCGGATTGAGTTGATGATTTGGGGTAAATCCCTTGGCTGTTAAGAAACAGAGCATATCTGCTACTGTTCGCCCGTGAGCGCGGCCGCGATCCCCTGATCGCGGGCCGCGATGTTCTTGAGGTGATCGCAGGCGGTTTGGGTACGAGCTCGGGCCGCGATGAGAGCGCGGCCGAGTTTGAGGTCATCGCGACCGCGACCGCGATAGGGTCAGTGCGGCCGCGATTGGCTGAGTGCGGCCGCGATGCGGCTAGGGTTTCGGGTCAGGTTTTCGGGTTCTGTGAGTCTTGTGTTTGGGTCTTTGGGGTCTCGTGAGTTGTTGAGAATTGTGTATAGAGTTGTTGGGTTGAGTTCATGATAACTGAGTTATGATATTGTGATTTCAGGGTCTCGCGTTGAAAGGGTAGGGAAAGGGCAGGGAACCGAGACTTAGTGTAGCTAGCTGAGCAGGTGAGTTTGCTTGTTTTCGTTGAGATACTTGTACGATTATTTTATTGATACTTGCATGATCCTTTATTGAGCTTTTATTGAGATAACATGAGTTTTCTTATGAGCTTTTACTGTGATACTATCATGCGTGTATTACTGGGCTATTGTGAACTTTATTTTCAATATGAGATTTGGGACACTTGAGCTATTGAGATACTAAACCGTACGGCTGGGCAGGGGTCGGGTCGCTCCCGATTCCCTTTTGAGTCCTGACGACTGCTTTGTGCGGTCTAGGGATTTGGGTACGTGGATTTATCGACACGAGTTGAGTATCTATTGAGCTACTTTGTGGGATCTCATATACTTGTTCAGTAGAGAACGATGAACGTTTTATTATCGAGTTATTTATTTACTGAGCTTTATAATCGTACACTAACCCTTGCATTCTCACCAGCTTTAGCTGACCTGTGTGTGTTGTTGTGTGTATCTCAGGTGACCGGACTGCTAGTAGGCCTGCTGGACCGAAGTAGGTTTACATTCTTTTGTGATCGAGGAGTTAGCTACCTTCTGTAGAGGTAGTTATATTTTGTGGACTGTTGTATATACTTTGAATAGGTTGTGTTATATATATCAGGGATTCCCGTAACTGTTGTTGTGTAATTAATGTTTTAAAATTATCGGGTTTTCATATATGTATCTTGGGAATAGTGTAGGGACTATTATATTATGTCACGGATGATGTGTTATTTACGTGGCATTGTGGATTATTTCGAGGGTCTTACAAGCTTGGTATTAGAGCCTAGGTTTAAGAGATTAAGTATCTAGTGGATGCTTAAGCTTAAACCCTAGAGTCTAGATCCTTGGATTGTAATCCGAAGTAGAGTATTAGGTGATAAACGAGTAGTGTGTAGGGTCTTGTAGAGTTAATTTGTGTTATTATTCTATTGTGCAGGTTATTATAGACCGTCAGGGCAGCGGGCCTCAGGGGGATGCCCATAGGGATGATGAGCATGTGCGTAGGTCTGACTTATATGCTGTGATAGGCCAGATCCTAGATGGGCGTTTTCCGGTTCAGGGTGCGGGTAGGGGCCGAGGTGCGGTGCCTCCGCCCGAGGGAGAGCAGAGTTCTGGGGCTGGTGCTTCTTCTAGCCAACCATCGCGAGGGTCCTTTAAGGACTTTATGACGGGTCACCCTTCTGAGTTCTTTGGTGGAGTTGGTGCCTCGAAGGCACTGGATTGGTTGAGAGAGGTTGAGGCTGCATTTCGTATAGCCCACGTGGATCGAGCCGACAGAGTGAGTTATGCCTCCTACCTTCTGAAGGGAGGAGCATTGAGATGGTGGAGTTCAGTTGTTAGTGCTCAGGGAGTTGACGAGGCCTACTTGATGTCGTGGGAGGAGTTCCGTACAGAGTTCGAGCTGTAGTATTGTCCGCTGGACACGAGGAGAGAGTTGGAGCGAGAGTTCATCCATCTGCAGCAGGGATCCAGATCTGTTCAGGAGTACATTGACATGTTTAATGACAGAGCCCAGTTTGCGCCACATCAGGTAGCCACAGAGGACCGAAAGGTCAATATGTTTATTGAGGGATTGAGGCCGGATATCCGAGAGTTTGTGGAGATGTTGCGTGACCCCACTTTTTCATCAGCGATGGAGTACGCCAGGCGTAGGGAGAGAGAGATTGAGAGACAGCGGGAGCAGCCGGCTCCCCAGAGACAGCGTGTGGAGGCATCGGGACAGGGGCAGAGTTCGGGGGACTTCGAGATTTTATAGGGAGATTCGTCAGGGCGGGTATTCCGAGCAGCAGGGACAGAGTTCAGGGGCTCGACATGATCAGGGTCGGGATGATAGGCAGTTGGGGGCTGGTCAGAGTCAGGGACAGGGTCGGGGTGGTCAGAGGCAGCAGGGGCAGCGACGGCAGAGTCAGAGCCAGGGGAGTGTTCGGAGGGGATCTCGGGATTCTGGGAGTCGAGTTGAGAGTTCGCCATCGGTGGAGAGAGATTGCCAGCGGTGCCATCACCGCCATGCAGGGCCGTGTGCCCGGGAGTATCTCCGTTGTTTTCGATGTGTCCAGTTTGGTCACACTGCTGTTGCATGCACTTCTGAGGAGTCTCTTTGCTTCCGGTGCGGGAAGCCGGGTCATATGTCTCGGGATTGTCCGAACCAAGCGCTGGATTTCCGGGATCGAGTTCGGGTGAAGCTGGGCTGTCTGGGTCATCGTCAGCGCCTCGGGGAGGTGGAGCACCGAGGGCTCGCGGCAGAGTTTTTCAGGCTATTGCTGAGGAGGCGCGTGAGTCGCCTGATGCTGTATCTGGTATGTTTATCCTTAATGGACTGCGTGCCTTTATTTTATTTGATTCGGGATCTGATCGTTCGTATGTATCTGCCTCCTTCTGTGATTATTTTTCTATGCCTTCATCTGAATTATCTGTGCCTGTTATTGTTGAGCGTGTTGATGGTAGTACGATATTAGTGAGCCGTATTTATAGAGATTGTGCATTAGAGATAGACGGTCATCGGTTTTCCATAGACTTGATGCCTATGGAGATTAGCAGTTTTGATGCCATTGTTGGCATGGATTGGCTGACAGCGCGTCAGGCGGATATCTTCTGTTCTAAGAAGATGATTCGTATCCCCGTTCCCGAGTCAGAATCAGCGATCGTGTATGGTGAAAGGCGCAGAGGGGAGTTGAGTATAATGTCAATGGCGCAGGCGCAGAGATATGTGGCGAAGGGGTGTGCCACTTACTTAGCCTACGTGGTAGATGCGAAGAAGGAGAGGAGGGAGGTTAGTGATGTGTCGGTGGTTAGAGATTTCCCTGTTGTATTTCCAGATGCGTTGCCGGGTCTGCCGCCGGACCTGCAGGTTGAGTACAGGATCGACCTAGTTCCCGGGGTCGTTCCTATTGCGCGTACGCCAAATCGGTTAACTCCTACCGAGATGCGCGAGATGATGACGCAACTGCAGGTGCTGTTAGATCGTGGGTTCATTCGCCCCAGTTCTTTTCCGTGAGGAGCCCCATTGTTATTTGTGAAGAAGAAGGACGGAACGATGCGCATGTGTATTGATTATCGAGAGCTTAATAGGGTAACGGTGAAGAACCGTTATCCCTTGCCGAGGATTGATGACCTCTTTGATCAGCTTCGGGGGGCGAGTTTCTTCTCGAAGATTGATCTACATTCCGGGTATCATCAGCTGCGGGTTAGAGACGAAGATGTGCCTAAGACTGCGTTCAGGACCAGATATGGTCATTATGAGTTCTTAGTCATGCTGTTTGGGCTGACTAATGCCCCAACAGCGTTTTTTGTGATTGTGTTCATTGATGATATTCTGATCTACTCGAGGAGTAGTGAGGAGCATAGCCAGCATCTGAGAGAGGTCCTGAGTACTTTGCAGCGAGAGATGCTATATGCCAAGTTTTCGAAGTGTGAGTTCTGGCTTCGAGAGGTCCAGTTCTTAGGGCACGTGGTGACGAGCGAGGGTGTTAAGGTGGATCCTGCTAAGATTGAGGCGATTATGAGTTGGGGCCAGCCCACATCAGTATCTGAGGTTCGTAGCTTCTTGGGTTTGGCCGGGGTATTATCGGCGGTTTATAGAGAATTTCTCGCGGATCGCAATGCCTTTGACGATGTTGACTAGGCAGTCAGTGCCATTCGTGTGGACTGAGGAGCAGGAGAGTGCATTCTTAGAGTTGAAGAATCGGTTGTGTAGGGCCCCGATTCTAGCGTTGCCAGAGGGTTCTTAGGATTTTGCTGTGTATTGTGATGCTTCCTTCACTGGGTTGGGGTGTGTACTGATGCAGAGCGGCAAGGTGATTGCTTATGCCTCGAGACAGCTTCGGAGTTATGAGTTGAGTCGGCCGGTGCATGATCTAGAGTTGGACGCCATAGTCTTTTCCTTGAAGATATGGCGACATTATTTATATGGGACGAGATTTACAGTGTATACCGATCATAAGAGCTTGCAGTATCTGTTCAGCCAAAAGGAGCTGAACATGAGGCAGAGGCGCAGCATGGAGCTTTTGAAGGATTATGATTGTGATATTCAGTACCATCCGGGGAAAGCTAACGTGGTGGCAGACGCTTTGAGTAGGAAATCTTATGAGCAGACGGTTACGTCTAGAGCTTCTCGATTAGAGGTCACGTCGACATTGATTGATGGTCTGCGGTTAGCTCAGGAGGAGGGGCTGAGGGGCGAAAACGTGCAGAGAGAGAGGTTAGCTGGTCAGTTGGAGCTATTGAGCAGAGACGACAGAGGTCTGATGACCCTCCGTGGTCGAGTATGAGTCCCAAGAGTAGGCGGTTTGAGACAGCTGAATCTAGATGATTCTCATAAGTCTAGATTGTCGATTCATCCGGGCAGCACGAAAATGTACCGAGATCTGCGAGTTCATTATTGGTGGCCACGGATGAAAAGGGATGTGGGGAAGTATGTGGAGGCGTGTATGACGTGCCCGGGGGTTAAGAGTGAGCATCAGAAGCCTCATGGTAGACTTCAGCCGCTAGAGATTCCAGAGTGGAAGTGGTATGATATCACCATGGACTTTACAGTGAGACTCCCGCGGACTGTTCGTGGGAATGATATGATCTGGGTTATTATCGATCGGCTTACGAAGAGCGCTCACTTTTTGGCCGTTCGTGGGACCATTACGATGGATCAGTTGGCGCGCCTCTACATTAGTGAGATCGTTGCGAGGCATGGAGTTCCGAGATCTATTACGTCTGACCGAGACAGCCGATTTGTGTCGCGATTCTGGCAGAGCTTCCAGAGAGAGTTGGGCACCCGAGTTCAGCTGAGTACGGCTTATCATCCGCAGACAGGGGGTCAGACAGAGCGGACTAATCAGACTTTGGAGGATATGCTGCGAGCCTGTGTTATTGATTTCGGGGGGTAGTTGGGATCTTCATTTGCCGCTTGTTGAGTTTGCATATAATAATAGCTATCACACATCTATCAGCATGCCTCCGTTTGAGGCTCTCTATGGGCGTAAGTGTTTGACTCCGGTATGTTGGGGAGAGGTTGGGGAGCGTCCTATCAGCGGACCAGAGGTTCTTCAGGAGACTAGCGACAAGGTCGCTATGATTCAACAGCGGATTAGGACAGCTCAGAGTCGCCAGAAGAGTTATGCAGATCGCCGGATGTCTGAGTTAGAATTTCAGGTCGGAGACTCCGTGATGTTGAAAGTCTCACCCTGGAAAGGGATTATTCGATTTCGGAGACGAGGTAAGTTGGGCCGCGCTATATTGGACCGTTTGAGGTCGTTGAGAGGATCGAAGATCAGGCTTATCGTCTAAATTTTCCTCAAGAGTTGTCGGGAGTTCATAATGCTTTTCATGTTAGCCATCTTCGTAAGTGTTTAGCCCGTGATGATCAGCGAGTGCCGTTATCCGAGATTGAGGTCGATAATAGACTCCAGTATGCTGAGCAGCCTGAGGCAGTGACAGATCGAAAGGTGAAGAGGTTGCGTAATAAAGAGGTGGCGTTAGTGTTGGTACAGTGGAAGCACCATAAGGGTACCAGCGCCACATGGGAACCAGAGTTAGAGATGCGCAGCCGATATCCTCACCTTTTCACTTCGAGCTAGATTCTGAGGACAGAATCTTTATAAGTAGGGAGGACTTGTAACATCCCGATTTTGAGATAGGTACGTGGAATTATTTCATTGGATTAATTATTTAATTTGGGACCCGGGGATAAAAATTTGTATTTTGGGGTATCGGGATCGGATATTGGGTGTTGGACCGGGTTAAACTGAAAACGTATATATATTTGAGCTCCGTGCTTGTTGCTTCATTATCTCATCTTCTTCAACAAAGAGTTAAAGGTGTATGTGTGTGTGTATTTGTGAATTTCAGCAACAGCAATCAGAGATTGAAGCTTCATTTCGTGATCCAAGCTACTGATTTCTTCATCATCTTCTTAGTGGCATATTGAGGTAAATTTGAGACTAATTCGTGGGTTAATGTTGTTAGTTATAATAAAAATGGTTCAATTGGATTTGTGATTATTACTGAGTAAATTCGAGTATATAATTGTGGCTAAAATCGGGTTGAGTTGATGATTTGGGGTAAATCCCTTGGCTGTTAAGAAACAGAGCATATCTGCTACTGTTCGCCCGTGAGCGCGGCGCGATGTTCTTGAGGTGATCGCAGTCTCGAACTTGTCAGAATTCTCTAACTTGTCAGGGATTCGAAGTTGTCTGTTTAGGGTTTCACGAATTTGATTTGGTTCGAACTTGTCAGACTCTCGATCTTATCCAATTACGAACTTGATCTAGGGTTTCACGAATTTGAGGACTTTCAAACTTAGTCACGAACTTGAAGTCCTTCGAACTAATTTGATCTCGAACTTAACTTTAAAACGAATTTAATTTAGAAAACGATTTTGAACTTTAAATTTATACGAACTTAACTAAGTCCATAAGATTTATTTCAAATTTATTTTAAAAATAATTAACTAAGTTATGTTCGTGAACAAAAAGTTTGAAAGAATGTCAAGTTTACATAAGTTCTTGGAAATGGACCATGAAGTAGGCAAATCCAATTCACCACCCAATCTAATGAAGATAGAAGATTATTATTGGTGGAAAGATAGATTTGCTGACTTTGCCCGCTTCAACGATATGAGCATGTGGATATGCATAGACGAAGGATACGTTCCCCCAACACAAGAGCTCGAGGGCAGATTAAATGTTTTGTCCTATCAAAATATGAAATATGACGTCAAAAAGATTTCTGAGGTTGAGAATCGATCTCTATCGTCAATTAGAATGGCACTACTGTTGGATATTCTGCACACCTTTAAACATCATCGAACCTCTAAGGAATAGTGGGAGGCGTTGGAGAAAAGGTATGAGGGAAATCCTAGGGTTAGAAAGGGGAGAACGGAATTACTAAAACAACAGTTTGCGATCTTCAAAGGGCTGAAGAATGAGACCTTGGATGATATAATCACAAGGTTCTACCATCTTCTGACAGAACTTGAAAATCACAGAGTTGAGTATCCAGAGTTAGAAAAGATTGAAAAGCTTCTTGATGCATTACCGGCGAAGTGTGAGATGTACACTACGTTGATAAAACATGATGAAGAAAAGTTGGAAACTCTTACTCTAGAAGAAGTAATTGGAACATTGAGAGCCTACAACTTTAAGTTACAAAAGAAGGCGAGGGAATTTGATCAAGTACAGGATCTAGAAATGTACTTGGGGAAATCAAAATCATCAACTTCTAGTGAACTGAAGTCGGGGGTTACTGCGTTCTATCCTGGGGAAGAGGAAATACCAGTTGAAGCTGAAGAATCTGGTGGTAGAGCATTCTTAGGGTTCTCAAAACCGGAAGATAAACCTCATCATTCAGGATCAACCTCTCAAGGTTATACCAAGATGCCTATGAGTGCTAAATCAGCTGAGGACCATCTAAACCTTCTAGCTTCGTTTTAGCAGCATGCGATAATTATATTCAAGGTAAAATCAACGATCCAGATCTGTGGGAGGAAGACTATGATCAGGTAGATCCAGACGACTTAGAGCAGATGGACCTGCAATGGCAACTAGCCATGGTAACGCAGAGGGTTAAACGATTTATGAAGAGAACTGGAAGGAACCTGAGTGTAAGTAACAATGTTGGGTTTGATAAGTCCAAGGTGAAGTGTTACAACTGTCAAGGGTTGGGAAATTTTCCTAGAGAATGTCAAAGGCCAAAGGTTGAGAACTATCAGAATCAAGGAAGACAGAATTCCGGTAGTTCAGGGAATCAAGCTGCAATAACTGGGCTGTTAACGAATGTATCTTCTAATAAACAGCTAGACGGTACATATGATTGGAGTACTCATCCGGAGTCTAATGCCAGAGCTTTTATGGCTGAGGTAACTGAGACCGACGGCAGAGCTTAAGCAGAAAAGGAGGACACCCAGCAGTCCGGTTCAAATCCTTTGATGTTGGAAAAATCTGAGGTGCAGACCACTCTGGAGTTTGCGGCTCAAATGGCCAACATAGAATCTGATCGCAAAAAGGTATATTTCAACTTTTCTACGTTTCATGGTTTATGTGTTTTATGTACCACGTTAAATGATAATTTGAACCTAGTGCTAGAAACACATGCAACCATGACAGCTCAAATCCAATCCTTCAAAACAGAAAATGCTAGTTTGCTAGATATTAAGGAAGATCTTAGGGCTAGAATGAAAGCCAATGCTCAAGATGCAGTAGCTCTAAAAGACAAACTGAGTGAACAATGTGTTAGGAATGAGCTAATTTATGAGCATATAGAGGCATTGACCAAAGAGATCTCCTTGAAAGATAAAGAATTAGCTGAGGCTAGGGTTAAGGTTGTAGAGGCTAATAGTAAACTTGAAAAGTTTAGGAACTCATCCCTGAATTTAGGCAAAATCTTAGACGCGCAGAGACAATCTAAGAAACCAGTGGGCCTAGGATATCAGGATGTTCCTCCACCATTCAATAGTAACTATGTGCCTCTCCCTCAGGATAAGACCACAGAAACGATTGAATCAGAGGAAGTAAAAGTAACCGAGACTGATAAGGCATCAACAACTAAAGTGTAAACAATAACCCCTAAGGTTAAGAAAACTGTTAAGTTTGTGCAGTCAACCAGTGGAGTAAAACTAGAAGAGGCAAAAACTGACAGTGATAATAACCAAGAGGTTTTGAACACAATAGTTGGAACAAAAGAACATGACACTAGTGAGACTCCTAAGTCAAAGGGTACCTATAAGAAGCCTATTGACAATATGTCTTATTTTAGATGTCATGAAAAAGGTTATGTTGCTTATAGTTGTCCCTATAAGAAGCCAGAGTCTACACCTACTGTAAGGAAGCAAGAAGCACAAACCTTAAAATCAGTGCCTACTATTGCAAGTTCAAGTAGTTCTCAAAATACTGAGAAGAACTCGAATGCAACAACATGAGTAGGTACTAAGCAAATACTGGTGTCAATCAGACAGAATGAAGGGCTTAGGACAAATTCACCGAATAGATTCCCTAGTCAATCAAGGTCTAGACCATAACCAGTCATTAGGAATATAACCCCTAAGAGGAGTTATATACCAGTTAGGTTACATATTCCTAATAGACATCAGACACCATGTAGAGCCCAGGGTTATCACAATGAAATGCACTATAACCGAAATTACTCTAGGGCTCCACAGCAAATGACAACCCAAAGGCCAAGAGCGAACACTAATCACTCAGCTCCACAACAGGTTCTTAATCAAAAACCCAAGTCACCTAAAAGGAGAAATGGGTATTTGAAAGAGTTCAAGTATGTGGATGAGAATGGTATTACCAGGTCAGTTATGGCTTGGGTTCCCCGTGATAACTAACTCTTTTTTCTTTCATGTGCAGGAGTTGAATACAGGTCTTTACAACAAATGGTTCGTAGATAGTGGTTGCTCCCATCACATGACTGGGGAAAGAAGTCTAGTGACGGACTTCAAGAGTGGGAACAAGGGTTTTATGTCATTTGCTGGGAATAAAAGAGGCAATATCACTGGAACAGAAGTAGTCACTAATGGGACGATCACTCTTGATCAAGTCTACTCTGTAGATAAGCTTGATCACAATCTCATTAATGTCTCTCAGATTTGTGATAAACAAC
Source organism: Centrapalus pauciflorus (assembly GCA_020465985.1). NCBI lineage: Eukaryota > Viridiplantae > Streptophyta > Magnoliopsida > Asterales > Asteraceae > Centrapalus > Centrapalus pauciflorus. The sequence goes on along the minus strand of JAANYP010007971.1, from coordinate 67,757 downwards.
ATCCAGTCCTCTTTACTGATCAAGAAGCGTTAGTGCTAAAGCCGTGATTCAAGATACCTGAAGAATGGATTATGATGAAAGCTCCAAGGGTGAATGATCTGTACATGATGGACATGTCGGTAGCAGATTCATCGATGGGTTCTATTTGTCTACTATCAAAAGCTTTAGAGTCTGAATCTTTGTTGTGGCATAGATGTATGACACACTTGCACTTAAGGAAGATGAATTTCATCACAAAAGATGGCCTTGTGCAAGGTGTTCCATTGAAGAGTTTTCAATTTCAAGATAAGTGTGTATCGTGCAAAAAGGGAAAGCAACATAAGAAGTCACACAAATCAAAGACTCGGAACTCAATCGCTTCCACCTTTGATTTGCTACATATGGATCTCTTCGGTCCAATCAACAAAAGGAGTATCGGTGGTAGTTGGTACTGTTTAGTTATTACTGATGATTACTCAAGTTTCTCTTGGGTTTTCTTTCTAGGTACAAAGGACGAGACAGCAGACATGCTAATTGGGTTCTTAGACCAAGCCGAGAACTCATACGGGAAAAGGGTAAAACGTACCAGGAGTGATAACGGTACAGAATTTAAAAATGCTGTAATTGGTGTATATTGCCTAACTAAAGGCATAGTGCATCAATTTAGTGCACCATATGAGCCACAACAAAATGGGGTGGCAGAACGTAAAAACAGGACTTTGATTGAAGCAGCAAGGACTATGCTCTCGGATTCAAAGCTTCCTACCATGTTTTGGGGGGAGGCAGTGAATATCGCCTGTCATGTCTTAAACAGAGTCCTTACTGTCAAATCATTGAACAAAACCTTTTATGAAATTTGAATAAAAGACCACCAAATTTAACTGGCTTTGAACCGTTTGGGGTGCCATGTACTTTGTTAAAAACGAAACATCAACCTAAGTTTGGTGAAAAGGCTGACGAAGGATACTTCCTAGGTTATGTCCTAAACTCACCAAAGAAGAGGGTGTTTAATAAAACTACGGGTACAGTTGAAATTGTGTTTAACATTGATGTAACAAGTTACTCACACGAACCCCAAACTGGTCCAAAATGGTTATTTGATTATGATTCAGTGTTTAAATCATTTAACATTCCGTTTTGGGGTAATGCAGGAACTGTGGAAAACGACTTCTCGTCCTTAAATCTCAATGAAGACGGTAGAGTATCTCCAAATCTAGCATTCCCACAACATTTGAGAGTATACCGACAGAAGATGGGTCCCCAACATTTGATGAACCTTTATTGCATATGGATGAGAATCAAACTAACAATTCAGGCTCAGAAGACAGTGATCACGCGGAGAATGTTCCGTCTGAAGTCACACCCCCATTAGGCGAAACAGGATCAAACTTAGGAGATAATCTTCAGGTTGATGCAATCAAAACATCGAGGGTAAATAAGGATCATCCGATAGAAGACATCATTGGGAATCCGAATGCTGGTGTGAGAACTAGGAGTAGTGTGAATAGTAACACAGTGTTGTTATCGATGATCAACGACTCCGAGGCATTTCACACGTGTTTATACTCGTGTTTCATTTCACAAGTTGAGCCAAAGAATGTACAAATGGCTCTGAAGGACAATTCTTGTGTTGAAGCTATGCAAGAGGAAATTTCACAGTTCAGAAAGCTAGAAGTCTGGGAGTTAGTGTCTTTGCCTCGTGAAGAAGTTGCTATAGGGACCAAATGGGTCTTTAAGTGCAAAAGGGACGATCGGCGCATAGTTACTCGTAACAAGGCAAGACTCGTGGTCAAAGGGTTCAACCAGGAAGAAGGGATTGATTATAATGAAGTGTTTGCACCAGTAGAAACTAAGCAAGTGAAAGAAATAAAATTTATGGGTTTTAACTAAAAAGAATGAAAGATTACTAGTGAAGGGGTTAAAAGTGTTATTATGCTAAAATCTAATAAGAAAAATCGAGGCTTGAGGCTATTCGATTGCTTCCGGCATTCGCGTCCTTCAAAGTGTTCAAAGTATATCAACTCGACGTTAAGAGTGCCTTCTTGTACGGAAAAGTGAAGGAGTTGGTGTATATCGAGCAACCGCTAGGGTTTACTGATCCCAAGTATCCAGACAAAGTATATAGATTGGTTAAGGATCTGTATGGATTACATCAAGCATCTAGGGCGTGGTACGAGACACTGTCTACTCACCTCTAAGACAAAGGGTTTGAAAGAGGGAGAATAGATAGTACACTGTTCGTTAAGAGAAAATGTGAAGATTTCATATTGGTACAAGTGTATGTGGACGACATCATCTTCGGGTCGTCAAACGAACAATGTGCAAAAATTTCGAGAAGTTTATGAAGTCAAAGTTTGAGATGAGTGCGATGGGAGAGCTGAACTTCTTTCTCGGTTTACAAGTTGAACAACGAAAGGAGGGGATGTTTATTCATCAGACGAAGTATGTCTATGATATTTTAGAGCGCTTCGGGAAGGAAGGAAAAAAGCTTATGATACACTTCAGTACTCCTATACAAGTCAATCATAATCTCGGACCGGGTATAGATAGTGATACTGATGTGGATCCGACTTTGTATCGGGCCATGATCGATTCACTCATGTATTTAACTGCTTCAAGAATTGATATAATGTTTGCTGTTTGTATTTGTGCCAGGTTTCAAGCTAACCCAAAGGAGATGCACATGAAAGCTGTGAAGCGAATTCTAAGATACCTGAAGTCGAAATCGATGCTGAGACTTTTGTATCATGCTGATGGAGATCTGGAATTAGAAGCTTACATGGATTCAGACTATGGAGGGTATAGCTTGAACAGAAAGTCAACAATGGGTGGTTGCAGTACCTTGGAGGGAGATTGGTGTCCTGGCAATGCAAGAAACAGGCTTCGGTATCCGTATCAACGTGCGAGGCCGAGTATGTAGCTGCTGGTAGTTGCTGTTCACAGGTTCTGTGGATTCAACAATAATTACGGGATTACGGTTTGACTTATACTCATACTCCCATTAGGATAGACAATCAGTCCATAATTGCCATAACAAATAATCCGGTTAAGCACAGTAAGACTAAGCACATAGACATAAGACATCACTTTATTCTTGACTGTGCCGAGAAAAACCTGATTAAATTGGTAAAAGTTCCAATGAAAGACAACAATGTGGATCTCTTCACAAAAGCATTTGATAGATCACACTTTGAGTTGTTAGTCCAACTAAATGGAATGCGTAATCCGGAGTAATCTGACCTCAGTAGATTTGCTTTCTTTTTAAATTTATTAGTTTATCTTATTAAAAGAGAAAAACAAAAAGAAGAGAGAAAACCATAAAAATTTTAAAAAAATTGAATATTGAAAACAAGAGATAAGTCTTAGAGTCTAAGGTTCAAAGTGATGAAATTTAGCACAGTCTAACAAACTCTAAGTGTTAAACTTTCACACATAATGCACTATAAACTCTAAGTGATATACATGTTCTTGTCATAACAAATAATCCGGTTAAGCACAGTAAGACTAAGCACATAGACATAAGACATCACTTTATTCGTGACTGTGCCGAGAAAAACCTGATTAAATTGGTAAAAGTTCCAATGGAAGACAACAATGTGGATCTCTTCACAAAAGCATTTGATAGATCACACTTTGAGTTGTTAGTCCAACTAAATGGAATGCGTAATCCTGAGTAATCTGACCTTAGTAGATTTTCTTTCTTTTTAAATTTTTTTAAATTTATTAGTTTATCTTATTAAAAGAGAAAAACAAAAAAAGAGAGAAAACCATAAATTTTTTAAAAAAAATAGAATATTGAAAACAAGAGAGAAGTCTTAGAGTCTAAGGTTCAAAGTGATGAAATTTAGCACAGTCTAACAAACTCTAAGTGTTAAACTTTCACACATAATGCACTATAAACTCTAAGTGATATACATGTTCTTGTCTGATATGTTGGTAGGCATAATACATGAAAGATTTTCTAAAAGCTAATAAAATAATCAAAGAAATGTCATATGTGTAACTAAGTTAGATGTACGACCAAAAGGTCTTAATTTCTATCTTAGAGACATACAGATAATATTTATGAATGAGGTATGCAAATTAATCTGGGGGATGTATAGCTTCATCAAAATACATCTTAAAGAAGAAGCAAGTTTTGAAACGTAATGGTAGTCAAAACATGTCGCTTTGTTGTATGTGAGTACAGACCTGTCACTGCTGTTTTGGCTTAAACTAGCAAGATATGTCGCTTTGTTGTACGCGAGTACAGACCTGTCACCGTTGTCTTGCTAACATAAGAGGAACTCTAAGACAAACTAAGACACTTTGTTGAATGTAAATACAGAACTGTGTCCGATGTTTGCCTTTTAAATAAAAATTTGCAAATACCAAAAAGTCATAATCATTGTGTGTCTGCCTTGATCATAGAAGTATGTCTAAGTATGGGACATGTAAGGTAGTTTCTTGATAAATAAAAGAGCCAAAGGAAAATCCTAAATGTTAAGTGTTTAAGTGGACAAACATACTGACAATCGACTTGATGTGTATGTTACGACAAACAACCAAAGGAATAAAAAATTCCAAAGTGTGAAAGTGCAACACTAAAAGTGCGTTGACAAAGCTATCTGATTGAACCTTCTATGACACTCTCGCAAAAAGATTTACTTAGTGTGTTTTTATCGTTACAATTCTTCAATTTAACTTTACTTTATTTTAGTTTATTTTATTTTATTTTAATTTAATTTGGTTCATTTTATTATTATTAATTTTTAATAAATAGGATCGAGGTCATTTACTAGGATGCATTTTAGTTGGAGAAACAAAATTGCGTGATAATCTGTTTTCTTAGTGTGAAGTATTTTGTAAAGTTAAAAAGTTGAAAAAAGTTGAAAAAGTTGGATTTTGTTCAAAGATTTTAAAATTTTTCACTTAAGTTCGGACTAGGCTTAAGTTCGAAGATTCACACGAACTTAGGATAAGTTTGAACTTAGTCAACTAAGTTCGAGACACAGTGAGGATATAAATTGGTAACAGTAGTCATTTAATTTCACCTACATTCGAATTTATTCCTCACGAACTTAAATAGGCGATCTCGAACTTACCAGGGCGACTTCGAACTTGTCGTATATTCGAATTTGCAAACTGTTCCTCGAAGATTCACACATTCCCTCGAACATACACTTGGATTTAGTTGTTTTGTGTAAGGTCGCCCTCCTACGGATCCTATCTCGACCCGACACCATCCAACGAGTGCGGAATCCTGGTTAGCGGCTTGACGGATACACCAGGCACAAGAAACACGGAGACACACACAGTGATAGATGAACAACTGAACGCCCCGACACGTGATTCTCTCCAAGAAACAAACTCTCTAACACCTTGCAAGTTCGAGATCGCTTCTGCTAAAGCTCTGATTAACTTCTGCAAAAACTTGTTAATTAAACGAATTAACCCTTAATTATAACACCTGGTTCGAATTTTCCCAGGACAAGTTCGAATAAGCCCAAGGCCTTTCGAACTTTTCCTCCACAAATTCGAATCATGAGCTTTGAACTTATGTTTGAACTTATCTTTGTTTGAACTTATCTTTGAACTTATGTTTGAACTTGTCTTTGAACTTATGTTTGAACTTATTGTACACCAAGTTCAAACATACAAACAATCAATATCAAACATATATGATCAAACATATAACAAACATGTATCAAACACTTGTTAATATGCAATAACGAACAACTTGACTATTACAAAATATTGTCTATACTTAGACTGCTATCGGCACACAGGATGCACTAACAGACTCCCCCTTGACGATAGCTTCTAACTATTTATATTTTGTCTAAGTACTAGAACTATATAAACTACTACCTGCATATAATCCCTGATTTATACAAACTCTAACTATCTTTTGGAACTTCCTGCCTTCTCTTCAGCCTTCATGAAAGAAAATTGGCTGATCATGAAGCTTTTGCAGGTCATCCTTGGATAAGTTGATCAGATGTAGAGGATCGTATACCTTCAAAATCACCTTGTCCTCGTAGTCCTCCAACACTGCTTCCGCCGTCTCATTGTCAACATACCACCACTTCATGTTTTTCAATACAACCTGTGGCATTGACTTCATCGGCACTTTCTTGAGGCATCGGACTGGCTTGTAAACCATCCTAGCCCAAGGCTTTCCAGTGAAAGGATCTACTCTTGACGGATCTTCAACTCTTTTTCTAGATCTAGGTTTGAGCCTTTCGAACCTTCCAGATCGACCCTCCCTTCGTATGATTCTAGCAACTACTTCAGCATACGGGTCGTCTCCTAGGTTTATTAACTCCTTCCAAGCTAACTCCTTTACTTCACACTTGGGCAGTGTGTTAAACACCTTCAGCGTTCGCCTCAAGTACTGGAGTCCATCTCTCCTCTTTAGCACAAAAAGCTATAGTTCTCTATCAAAGAACCAGATTAAGATTCCACCTGAGAGGTTTCCAGAGCTTGGTACTCTCATCCTCTTATTCATCTTTAGCTCTGATTTCTTTTCTTCCTTTCGAAACCAAAGCTTTATCAAATCTTCCCTGGTTTGCTCTTTATCAGCTGTACCAAATTCGGAATCATCCACAGATGCCAACTTAATTTCATCTATGTCAATCACGTTTTGATCATTATGTACATACTATTCTGTGATAGGCTGTGAAGGAATGATTACTTCATCTACATCATCGTCTTCATCTTCTACAGCCTCTTCATCAGATTTCCACTCTGCAACATCTTCTGGGACAAATGCCCTTTCTTCATGATCTTCAATCTCATCCTCAAAATCAAATATCACCTCTTCTTCTTCAATATCCATTAGAGCTTCAATCATTTCGCTCTCAATAGTCTTTGGAGTTCCACTATCACCTCCTTCTTCTCTCATACCGGACTGACTTGGCTCCCCCTAAATTTGAGCCTGCTGAGCAGTCTTTAGTGAAAGATCTGCTAGCTCACTCTCTCTTTCCGTATATGGATCATCGCCATCATCTTCTTTCCTCAACACTTCTTCTTCTCTGCAACTACTCTCCCCCTGAGCTTGTAGATTTTTCATTAACTGCTCCAAGAGAGTCTTCATAGTCTTTATCTCAGACGCTTGATCTGCTACTGTTGTTTTCAACTCAGCATTTTCCCGATCAAGTATGACATTATGTGCTTGAAGCTCGGTAACTGCTGTAGACAACTGAAAAATTTGGACTGTCTGGAAATCCACCTTTCCCTTCAGCTCTGTGAACCGCTGATTGTCGGTGAATGTAGATGATGTTGATGGAATGGATGTAGATGGTGATGGAGCGATGGTTAGTTGAGCAGCTGGTATCACAGGGGCAGGAGCTGAGGTGGATGGAGCTCCCTGCATAAATCGATGCCGCCTCGCCCTATGCCTAGGCACGAGTGGAGTTTCATCTACCTCTTCGTAATCGGAATCATCATCCTATGAATCCTGACCAGCTCTTCTAGTAATCTTTGCCTGCTTACGACTATCCTTGATCCATATCTTCCAATTCTGACAGACGGATCAACAGGCTCAACAACCTGAACTTCTTCTACTTCCTCTGTTTCAGATTAAGACTCGGAGGCGGTCATTGCTTGACCCTCAGACTCAGTCTACATAGTTTCTTCTTTAGCAGCTTCTTGAACCTGGACCTCAGTGTCCAATTCTTCACCCTCCGGTGGCTGGTATTCATCGATCTCCTTAATGATATCAGTATACTCTTCTAGAGGATCTAAAACATCCTGAACCAGTTGTTCAGTGAGGTTTAGCTCCGAGGAAGTGCCCTGTGCCCATATCTCTTCTAAGGTCTGCGTTGTCGGATCAACAACTGGGGCTGAAGTTGAAGGGCCTGCAGTGTCCGTTGATGGACCTGCTGCCGTAGGCTCTCTGGAGGATGGCCTGATTACCGGAATTTGTCTCGCTGGAGCTCTTTGCCTCATGCGCGGTGGCTGTTGTGGTTGTTGTTGTTGTGGTGGCTGTTGCTACGGTTGTGGTAGGGGTGAGCAACGGGTACCATTTCCCGAACCCGAACCGGTACCGACCAGTACCGAATAAATATATTCGGTTCGGTATTCGGTTTTTAAATTTGCTAAAATTCGGTATTCGGTACTTTCGGTTCGGTATTCGGTCCTTAAATTAGCTAGAATTCGGTATTCGGAACCGAACCGGCACCATATAAAATTATACGGTTCGGTATTCGGTTCTTCCAAAACTAATAATTCGGTTTCGGTATTTTCGAGATCGGTACCGGTTCGGTTCGGTACGGTACCGAGCTCACCCTTAGGTTGTGGAGCTTCACCTGCCCAGTTATCTCCTTCCGGAGCCATAAAATCTGGGTCGATAACTGCTCCGAACAAAGGTGCCACCTGTGGTCTGACCTGCTCAGCCCTGCGTGCATTATGCGACTGACAGTCAGCAAAAATCCTCTTGTCTATAATGGCCACACCATGTGTATCCAGAAGTTGTGGCAGATTTGGAAAGAAGTGACGAATAAGCATCATCACGAAGCGCGGGTACATCAAAAATCTTTCTCGAACGGGAGCTGTGATTTATGCACAAACTCACTGAAGAACATCTCCGAAAAACTAAAGCGCTTGTTATATACTACTGCTATCACCATCGATTGCATCTTGGACACAATGTAATCAAAACCGGCATTTTTCGGCGCAAAACAGACCATAAACACATGCACCAAGTAACGTCATTGCCCAATTAAGCCACTATTCACATACGAGGCTTTGGTGATATCTTGGGCGTATCCCATTCGTAAAAAGGCCGCTTGCCTTATATGGACTGATAAGTCAATAAGCCCTGCCTCCTAATCTTCTGTGTGTAGTTGTAGAATTTGTCGAAGCATTGCAGCTGAAAACACTATGGGCTGGCCCCCCCTACTCTTGTACGTAGAACGGTAGGCGTCACTGAGCAATCTACCTGAAGATGCTCCCAGAATTGTCGTACATATGGCAACACGATTTGCAAATTATGAGTCAGCGCATAAGCAACACGCGACTGCGTCAAAAATTCAAGCATATGGCGGAATGGTTGAGCCTCAGGCAGCTCTCTATCTACTGACATGACCATGTTATGCTTATTGAAGAATGCGCGATCACCCATATCTGCACTTAAAAACAACAACCAATATTAGTAATGTAAATTAAAATGAACTTGTTAATTTTGAATTTTCATAATTTCAAACTTACATAAGTTCAAAATCCAACACAATCAAAATTTTCCCAAGTTCGAATTTAATTTATATTGTTATTCGAATTTAAAACAAATTCGAAGAATATGTTCGAATTTGACTAACTTCGAACTTGTAGATATTTCAACAAGTTCGAACTTGTGACAAGTTCGAACATGATGAACATGTTCGAAGTCGGTCACTTTCGAATACAAATCCATGATTTTAACCCTATTTGACTTAGAAAACAGTATCAACTAGTCTTATTGGGTTCTAATCGAAGATATATGTTCTTTATTTGAAGTTTCACCGATTAAAACTTGTGATATTGAACCACATAGTTTAAACCCAAAAACCTTCAAATAAACTCAATTTTTTGCAGTAAAAGAGTTCTAAATCACTCAATCTTTGTATAATAGAGATCACTATACCTAATGATGTGATTAGATTCGAGAAATATGAGCAAAACTTCGTGAAATAGTAATAAACTCGAAACGACAAGTTCAAAAATCTAAGTTCGAAATCGCCTGGACAGAAGTTCGAATAGATAACATCGAATGTAGGTGAATTAAATGATTCACTATTGACCTTTTTATACCAACCTCCTTCGAACTTGACATAAATTCGAAGGTTTTGACAAATTCGAAGGTTAATTCGAATATGTCTTAACTTCAAATTTATTTGAAAATTTTGAAAATCCTTAAATAAAATTCAACTTTTTCAACTTTTTCGTGTACCAGAATTTTACAAACCTTGCAACATTATTCACACGAAGCAATAGATTTTCATGCAATGTTTGTTTATTCAACAAAAAAATGCATCCTAGTAACTTTGACCTTTTTCATACTAGAATTAAAAATAAAATAAACTAAAATAAAGTTAAACTAAAATAGAATAAAATAAAGGAAAATAAAGTTTGAATAAAATTTAAACGTAAGCTACTCAAAAATACTTTTACAAACTTTACGACGTAGACTAACAGAATATTTTTGACGAGAAAGTCAAAGAAGGTTCAATCAGATAGCGGTGTCAGTACGCACTTTCAGTATTTCACTTTCACACTTAGGAATTTTTGATTCCTTTGATTGTTTGTCGTGATATACTTTCCAAGGCGATTGTTGGTATTATTTTCCCTTTAAACATGTTACACTTTGGAATATCCCTTGGCCTTTTAATTTATGAAGAAACTACCTTACGTGTCCCATACTTAGACATACTTCTATGATCAAGGCATACACACAATGATTATAACTTATTGGTATTGCAAATTTTCTTTAAAAGGCAAACGTCTGACACAGTTCTGTATTTACATACAACAGAGTGTCTTAGTTTGTCTTAAGGCTTATTTAAAGCTAGCAAGACAGCGGTGAGAGGTCTGTACTGATGTACAACAAAGCAACTTATCTTGCTAACTCGAGTCAAACCAGAGACACAGGTCTGTACTTACGTACAAGAGAGTGACCTATTTTGACTCTATTTGTACTATCAAAATTTTCTTTTCTTTTTTTTTTTCTTTAAGATGTATCTGATGTGGCTATACATCCCCCAGAAGAGTTGCATACCTCATTTAGAATCATTGTCTGTATGTCTCTAACATAAAAATTAAGACCATTTGGTCATATATCTAAGTTAGTTACACATATGACCTTTTTCTTGAATATTTTATTAGCTTTTGAGATTCCCTTTGTGTATTATGTCTACCAACACATCGAATTAGAAAATGTATATCACTTAGACTTTAAGGTGCATTAGGTGTGAAAGCTTAACACTTAGAGATTGTATCGACTGTGCTAATTGTCGTCACTTTGAACCTATGCATCTAAGACTTAACTCTATTTTCTGATATTCTCTTTTTTTTTTAGCTTTTTATGGTTTTCTCTCTTTTTTCTTTTGTTTTTCATAAAATAAATAAGCTAATAAAGTAACCTACTAACTTACTATAAAAGGAAATAGATTCTACTTAACTACTAACTTACTATAAAAAGAATGAAAATATACTAAGGTCAAGTTACTCTGGATTACGCATACCGTTCAGTTGAACTAACAACTCAAAGCGTGACTTATCAAAAGCTTTAGTGAATAAATCATCATTGTTATCTTCCGTTGCCACTTTTACCAGTTTTATCAAGTTCTTTTCAGCACAATCACGTAGAAAATGACGTATTTGTTGGTACACCCTGTGTGACGATAGCAGTCTAAGCGATTTAACATTTTGGTTTAAGTAATATTCAGAGTATTGAGAATTAACGAGTGTTTTGATATATATGTTTATATATGTTTGATTGTTATTGATTGTGTGTTTGAACTTGGTGTATCATATTACAAGAAGTTCAAACATAAAGATCAAAGATTAATTCAAGCATAAGTTAATAACATAAGTGTCATATGCATATTAGTTAGATTCGAATTCTATAAGGTTGTACATTCGAATCTGTGATAGATTCGAATGAGATCCTAGATTCGAATGTAGGCAGATTCGAGAATGTCAATGAGGACAAACTCGAATGGGCCTTGGGCCGGATTCGAGTTTAGCCCATGACAGACTCGAATTAGCCTCTATAATTAGGGATAGACTCGATTAATTATGAGACTTTTTGCAGAATTCGAGTGTGATTAAGCAAAAGGCGATCTCGAGTTTATCATCAGTGTTAGTGCCGTTTCGGAGAGAATCAGTTCGTAGGATCGTTCGTGTGTCGTTCGTTCAGCTTCTGATAGTCTCCGTGTTTCTTGGTGAGAGTTGTTTCCGTCTACCCGTTAACGAGGATTCCGCACTCGTTGACGGTTCCGCGTCTAGATAGATCTCGTAGTGGTAGACCTTACAAGTGGTATCAGAGCCTACGGAGTGTTCTTGGTGTTCTTCGTGTTCATCTAGATACATTCTAGGTTTGTTGACGCTTTTGGACGGTTTTTCTCTCAAAATCATGTTTTTCATGTTCGTCGAGCTTAGCAAATAGTCATCCGGGAAATACTTTGTGTTTTTCACGTTTTTGATCGAAATCAATATTGTTCGTTGTAAAAATATTGATTTAATCTGCAAAACGTCAAAAAATCAAAGTGTTAGCCGTTTTTCGAGTTTGCGGCGCTCGAATCTATTAGGGGTAATTAGGGTTACACTTAGTCTCGAGTCTAACCAAATACGCTCCTTTCGAGTCTGATACAGAGAGTTTTCGATTCTAATTCGAGTTTGTGCTTCATTCGAATAGGGTCTCGAGTCTACTTACTTTCGAGTTTAATTCGAGTTTAGTTTAGTTTCGAATAGGGTTTCGAATCTGCTGTGTCTTCGAGTTTGTCTTGACCTTCGAATCTGAGGACTTTTCGAATCTGACATAATTTCGAATTTAATTGAATTTCCATACTTAATTGAATTTAATCCCAAAAGATTTAATCTAAATTAAATTCGAATCTATCTAGATTCGAAAGGGTTAGCTTAGTTCAGTTTCGAATTAAATTAATTAAGTTCAAATTCAATTCTTTTGAAAAGATGTCAAATCTTCAAAAATTCCTGGAAATGGACCACGAGGTCGGGAAGGCAAACACTCCGCCTAAGCTGATGAAACTCGAAGATTATTACTGGTGGAAAGATCGGTTTACCGATTTCGTGCGTTTTAATGATATGCGCATGTGGGTATGTATCGACGAAGGATACATTCCACCAGTTTCTGAAGTTGAAGGCCGTCAGAAAGTCTTGTCATACCAAATGATGAAGGAGGATGATAAGAAGCTGTATGAAGCCGAGAACAAAGCGTTTTCGATAATCCGAATGGCTTTGCCTCAGGATATACTACACACATTTCGGACGCAAAAGACTTCTAAAGAACTTTGGGAGTCACTGGAGAAACTGTGTGAGGGTAATCCAAGGGTACGAAGAAAGCGTACGGAATTATTGAAACAACAGTTTGCGATTTTCAAGGCGTTAAAGGATGAGTAGCTGGATGACACCATCACCCGGTTCTATCATCTGTTGACGGAGCTTGAGAGTCACGGGATTGAGTATACTGACACCGACAAGAACAATAAGCTTCTTGATGCCTTACCAGCCAAATGGGCTATGTATGATGCAATGATCAAGCTTAATGAAGACAAGTATTATACTCAATCTCTGGAGGATATTGTGGGAACGTTGCGGGCATATCACTTCGAGCTACTGAAGGCCGAAACTGATTACGAACAAGTCCAAAATCCAGCAATGTATTTTGGAAAATCAACAAAACCTTCAGCGACCGCCGATCTGAAGACTGCTACAGCGTTTTTCACCGGAGAAACGTCGTCACCAGCAGAGACTGATGACACATTGAATCGAGCGTTCTTAGGATTAGGAAGATCGGAAGAACCGCAGCCTCAAGTACAACAGGCATCGACATCTCAGAGCTATTCGAAGATGCCTATGAGCGCAAAATCAGTGGAAGAACATTTGAATCTGCTTGCTTCATTTGTGGCCGCTTACGGGAACTGTGTTCAAGGGAAGATTAACGATCCTGCTCTCTGGGATGAAGACTACGATCAGGTCGACCCTGACGATCTTGAGGAAATGGATCTAAAATGGCAACTGGCCATGGTAACCCAAAGGGTTAAGAGATTCATCAAAAGAATTGGGAGGAATCTGACAATGAACAACAAGGGGATTGGATTTGATAAGTCCAAAGTAAAGTGCTACAACTGTCAAGGTCTGGGACACTTCGCCAGAGAATGCCAGAGACCGAAGGTAGAAACGTACCAAGGGCAGAGTCAGCATCAGGGACAGTTTCAGAATCAGTCTCAACAACGATACCTTCCAAGTTCATCTAACGGTCAAGCCAACCTAGCTGGTCTACTATCCAATGTCACTTCAGACAGACAACTAGATGGTACTTATGACTGGAGCTCACATCCAGAATCAAATGCTCGGGCTTTTATGGCTGAAGTCACAGAGACTGGGTGTGAAGGGGAAGAGCAGACCACAAGGGAAAACAGTCCGATGTGGGTGGAGAAGACGAATGATCAGACAGTTCTGGAGTTTGCCGCTCAAATGGCCAATGTGGAATCCGACCACACAAAGGTTAGTCTGACCTACTCTCTTTTCCATGAGTTATGTGCATTGTGTGTTACTTCTAATGATAGGTTAAATCTAGTCTTAGAATCACAAAAAACCATAACTGCTCAAAATGAGTCTTTAAAAATTGAAAACGCTAGCCTAAACGATATTAAGCAAGATCTTAAAGACAAACTTAAGGCTGATGCTCAAGATGTAATAGTTCTAAAAGACAAACTGAGTGAGCAGTGTGTTAGGTTAGAGCTTATGTATGAGTATGTAGAGGCCTTGACCAAAAATCTCAAGGACAAAGACATAGAGCTAGCTGAAACAAAGGTAAAGGTAGCAGAAGCCAACAGTAAGCTAGAGAAGTTTAGGAATTCAAGCCTGAACCTAGGGAAGGTTTTAGACGCTCAACGCCAGTCTAAAAAGCCTGTAGGTCTAGGATTTCATGAAATTCCTCCACCTTTTAATGCAAACTACGTGCCTCAACCTCAGGAGAAAACTGATAAATCAGTAGACTTAGAGGACATACCTGCACCTATATCTGAGCCTATAGTAGAAAATACACCTAAAGTGGCTGACACAACCGTCAAGGTTAAGAAAGTCAAATTTGTGTCTTCCTCCAGTGAAACACCTGCAGGAAAACATAAAATTGATTGGGCTGATCAGGACGATGAGCCAGTCGCAATAGATGTACAAAAGGACCAAGACACTAGTGAGACACCTAAGTCTAAGGGCACACACAAGAAGTCCATAGAGAAGATGTCCTGCTTTAGATGTCATGAAAAGGGGCATGTTGCTTCTCACTGTCCGCTTAGGAAAGCCGAAGTTACACCTAAGACAGTGAACCCAACACCTGTTAAGCCCTCAAACAATGTGGCGAGCACTAGCAGTTCTCAGAGTACCGAGAAAACTGTGCAGGCCGCACCAAAACCAGTTGTGAAACAAACACCAGTAAAGGTTGGACCAAAGGAAGTGGTTAGGACAAATTCACCGAATCGTGTCGTTAATCAATCTAGGTCAGCACCTCAACAAGTCTATAGGAGCACAACACCTAGCAGGTCACACACTCCAGTTAGGTCTCATACTCCAGTTAGACATTACGCACCGGTTAGAGCTCAGGGATCTGAAATGCAATATAATCGAAATTATTCTAGAGCTCCACAACAAATGCCTACTCAAAGGCAAAGAGTGAATTTAAATCACTCGGCACCACAACAAACTCCTGTTCAACGACCCAAGTCACCTGAAAGGCGAGATGGGTATTTGAAAGAGTTTAAGTATGTGGACGAGAATGGTATAACCAAGTCAGTTATGGCTTGGGTTCCCCGTGATAACTAACCTATTTTCTTTCATGTGCAGGAGATTACCACAGGTCCAAACAACAAATGGTTCGTCGACAGTGGATGCTCCAGGCACATGAAAGGGGAACGAAGTCTCCTTACAGACTTCAAGGGTGGGAATCGGGGATTCGTATCATTCGCGGGTAATAAAGGAGGAAACATCACGGGTACCGGAGTGGTCACTAATGGGACGATCAAGTTGGACCAAGTTTATCACGTTGATAAACTGGTTCACAATCTCATTAGTGTATCTCAAATCTGTGACAAGAAGAATTCAGTGTTGTTCACTGACACTGAAGCGTTAGTGCTAAAACCGGGATTCAAGATTCCTGAAGAATGGGTATTGATGCGCGCACCAAGGAAGAATGACTTGTACATGCTGGATATGAACAAGCCGGAGACTTCAATGGGGCCAATCTGTCTGTTATCCAAAGCTTCGGAGACGGAATCGGTATTGTGGCACAGACGCATGGCTCACCTGCACCTAAGAAAGATGAATTACATAACGAAGAATGGGTTGGTGCAAGGTGTGCCTCTGAAGAGCTTTCAGTTCGAGGACAAGTGTCTACCGTGCAAGAAGGTCAAACAACATAAGAAGACACACAAGTCCAAGACGCAGAACTCCATAACCTCAACATTCGATTTGTTGCACATGGATCTCTTCGGTCCAATCAACAAAAGGAGTATAGGAGGTAGTTGGTACTGTTTAGTTACCACTGACGATTACTCACGATTTTCTTGGGTTTTCTTTTTAGGTACAAAGGACGAGACGACTTCCAAGCTCATCGGGTTCTTAGACCAAGTGGAGAATTCCTACGGAACAAGGGTTAAAAGGATACGTAGTGATAATGGAACTGAGTTCAAAAACACTGTAATTGGTGTATATTGCATATCAAAGGGCATAGTGCATCAATTCAGTGCACCATATGAACCTCAACAAAATGGGGTGGCCGAACGTAAAAACAGGACACTGATTGAGGCAGCTAGGACTATGTTGTCGGATTCAAA
The DNA here is from genome assembly GCA_020465985.1 of Centrapalus pauciflorus. Lineage (NCBI taxonomy): Eukaryota > Viridiplantae > Streptophyta > Magnoliopsida > Asterales > Asteraceae > Centrapalus > Centrapalus pauciflorus. The sequence continues at coordinate 51,243 of JAANYP010007971.1, read as the reverse complement.
GCTTCCTACCATGTTTTGGGGGGAGGCAGTGAATACCGCATGTCACATTTTAAACAGAGTCCTAACTGTCAAATCTTTGAACAAAACATGTTATGAAATTTTGAATAAACGGCCACCTAATTTAACTGGCTTCAAACCGTTTGGGGTACCATGCACTCTTTTGCGAACAAAACATCAACCGAAGTTTGGTGAAAAGGCTGACGAAGGATACTTCCTAGGTTATGTGCCGAACTCACCAAACAAACGGGTTTTTAATAAAACAAATGGTACGGTAGAGATTGTGTATAACATTGAAGTCACTAGTTATACACATGAACCCCAAGCTGGTCCGGAATGGATATTTGACTATGATAAATTATTTGAGTCATTTAACATTCCTTTGGATGAAAATGCAGGTACAATCGAAAAGGACATGGCGACGTTGCATCTGAATGACGATGGCCATATCTTTCCGAGAACTACGTTTGAATCCACATCTGAGCCTACTGCGACTGTAGATGGATCTCCAGAAGTTGCTGATCCAGAAGCACCTACCACTGAGAATCAGACTCAAGCAACAAGTTCCAACTCTGAGGAAAATGTCCACGAGGAGGAAAATGTAGAAACTGAGCCTGTTCCCCCATTAGGTGAAATAGGATCTGTCTTAGGAGATAATCTAAGAGTTGATGAGATAGAGACCTCTAGGATTAACAAGAACCATCCTATAGAAAGCATCATAGGAAATCCTAATGAGGGTGTGAAAACTAGGAGTAGTTTAAATAACAACACTGTGTTGTCGATGATAAATGACTCCGAGGCATATCACACATGTCTCTATTCATGTTTCATATCGCAAGTAGAGGGTTTCAACCAAGAGGAGGGAATCGATTACAACGAGGTATTTGCACCAGTAGCAAGGCTGGAAGCCATTAGGTTGTTTCTAGCGTTTGCCTCCTTCAAGGGCTTTAAGGTATATCAATTAGATGTTAAGAGTGCTTTCCTGTATGGGAAAGTGAAGGAGTTGGTGTATGTAGAACAACCGCCCGGATTTACAGATCCAAAATATCCTGATAGAGTATATCGCTTAGATAAGGCTCTATATAGATTGCATCAAGCACCAAGGGCATGGTATGAGACTCTATCCAACCATTTATTAGAAAACGGGTTTGAAAGGGGTAGGATAGATAGTACTCTGTTTGTTAAGAGGAAGGGAGAACATTTTATCTTGGTACAAGTGTACGTCGATGATATCATTTTTGGTTCATCAGACGAACATATGTGCAAAGATTTCGAGAAGGTGATGAAGTAGAAATTCGAGATGAGTGCTATGGGAGAGTTAAATTTCTTTTTGGGGTTACAAGTTGACCAGAAGAAGGAAGGGATGTTTATCCATCAGACGAAGTATGTCTATGACATATTGAAGCGTTTCGGGATGGAAGGAACAAAATTGACTGCCCACTTCAGCACGCCGATTCAAGTGAATCACAATCTCGGACCGGGTACTGAAAGTGATACCGATGTGGATCCGACGTTATATCGGGCCATGATTGGATCACTTATGTATTTAACTGCTTCAAGACCTGACATCATGTTTGCTGTGTGTATTTGTGCTAGGTTCCAAGCGAATCCAAAGGAGATGCATATGAAAGCTGTGAAGTGGATTCTACGATACCTCAAATCGAAACCGAAGCTGGGACTTTGGTATCACGCGGAGGGAGATCTAGAGTTGGAGGCGTTCACGGATTCTGACTACGGAGGATGCAGCTTGACGCGCAAATCAACAACTGGAGGTTGTCAGTTCCAAGGAGGGAGATTGGTATCCTGGCAATGCAAGAAACAAACATCGGTAGTCGTGTCAACGTGCGAGGCCGAGTATGTTGCTGCTGGTAGTTGCTGCTCACAGGTTCTGTGGATACAACAATAATTGCGGGATTACGGTTTGGCATACACTCAAACTCCCATTAGGATAGACAATCAATCTACAATTGCTATAACTAACAATCCAGTTAAACACAGTAAAACAAAGCACATAGACATAAGGCATCATTTTATTCGTGATTGTGCTGAAAAGAACTTAATCAAATTGGTAAAAGTGGCAACAGAAGATAATAATGCAGATTTATTTACCAAATCATTTGATAAGTCACGGTTTGAATATTTAATTCAACTAAATGGAATGCGCAACCCAGAGTAATTTGGCCTTAGTAGTAGTTTATTTCCTTTTATAGAAAGTCTGCAAATTTAGGATAGTTTCTAGTTTTAGTAAGTTTCTATTTTTAGTAAGTTAGTAGGTTATCTTCTTTTATTGCAATTTCTTATGAAAAACAAAATAAAAAAAGAGAGAAAATCATAACAATACAAAAAAAGAGAATATCAGAAAAGGAGTTAAGTCTTAGAAGCATAGGTTCAAAGTGACGAAAATTAGCACAGTCGTTACAAACTCTAAGTGTTTAGGCTTTCACACATAATGCAACTAAATTCTAAGTGTTATACTTTAGTTTAGTTTGATGTGTTGGTAGGCATAATACATATAGGGAGTCTCAAGGCAAATAAAATATTCAAGAAAAAGTCAAACGTGTCACTAACTTAGATGTACGACCAATCGGTCTTAATTTTTATGTACAAGACATACAAACTTTGAGTCTAAATGAGGTACGCAAACTTTCTGGGGATGTATGGCAACATCAAATACATCTTAAAATGGAAAGAATAGAAAAATCATACAAAACTGAGAGTCGAAACATGTAACTCTGTTGTACGTAAGTACAGACCTGTTGCCTCTGTTTAGATTCGGGTTGGCAAGATATGTCGCTTTGTTGTACGTCGGTACAGACCTTTCACCGCTGTCTTGCTAACTTTAAGAATAAACCTTAAGTCAAACTAAGACACTTTGTTGTATGAAAATACAGACCTGTGTCCGATGTTTGTCTTTTAAAGAAAGTTTGCAAATACCAACAAGTTAGAATCTTTGTCTGTATGCCTTGATCATAAAAGTATGTCTATGTCTGGGTCACGTAAGATAATTTCATGATAAATAAAAATGCCAAGGGATATTCCGAAATGTAGAATGTTTAAAGGGGTAAATACCAACAATCGGCTAAATGGTATTTCACGACAAACAATCAAAGGAATCAAAAATTCCTAAGTGTGAAAGTTTAAGTACTGAAAGTGAGTATCAGACACCGCTATCTGATTGAACCTTTCTTTGACTATACTCATCAAAAATATGTTGTTTAGCGTTTGGCTTAGGTTGTAAATTTTAATAAGTATAACTTAAGTCTAAGTTAAATTTTTTTGAGATCAAAATTTTAAAATCTTATTTTTACTTAGTTTTTATTTTATTTTACCTTAGTTTATTTTATTTTATTTTATTTTAGTTTTTACTTAGGTTAAAGGTTAAAAATTACTGAGGGCGCATTCATAGTTGGATAAAATAAACATTGCGTGAAAAATCTTGTGCTTAGGGTAAAAGAATTTGGCATAGTTTATCTCGTTACACAATACCGTGGAAAAGGTTGAAAAAGTTGAAGTTATTTCAAAATTTTCGAAATTTTTCTAAGTGTTTGGTGTTATTCGAGTTTAGAACAGACTCGAAATTGAGATGTTTCGAATCTGTCAGTAGATTCGACTTTGGCCATAGATTCGAAGGTAGGTGTTATAAATAGGTAACAGTTCTTGTCATTACTTCTATCTGTTTTCGAATCTACTTCCTCGAATCTATTTGGCGACTTCGAATCTATTCCTCGAATCTACCGATTTCCTCAAAAACGACAATTTGTCGAGTTTCTTGCCTTAGTGTTCGATTCTACTGATACTTCTAGGTACAAACAACTTGGTTGTACAAGATTCATGTAGTTTTATACACCATTTTAGGCAAAATCATCGATTTTTGAAGGTTTATGGGTATAAATCGTGGTTTTCAAAATTACCAAGATTGGACCGATAAATAGTCAAATTAAATGCACATATCTGTGATTAGTAACTAGTAGGACTAATGAATGTAATTTTCTGAGTCCAAAAAGGTTAAAATCAAGAGATTTGGTGTTGAGTAGGACCGACGGTTCGAATCTGTTTCAGAAGTTTCTCGAGTCTGTCATTAAACTCGAGAAGGACACTAGATTCGAATCTGTCATCAAACTCGAAAAGGGTTATTCGAATATGTCTATTCGAATCTGTTACTTTATTTGAATTATTTAATTTAAATTTTATTAAACTTGTAGAAATTCTTTTGTGTTGGATTTTGTACTTAATCAAGTTCAAAATTAAACAAATTTGAATTTAGGCAAGTTTATTGATTTTTATTAATTCTAATAGTTTATTTACTGTGCAGATATGGCTGTTCGAGTTTTTGTGCCGAAGCACAATATGGTCCTTCACCCCGATCATCATATCCCTGAGGCGCAGGGATATCGTCAAATGTTGGATTTCCTAGTAGAATCTAGGATAGCTTTTGCTTTGTCTCATAATATTCAGATTGTAATTCCATATGTTCGTTAATTTTATGATCATCTTCAGGTGGACTGCTCTGCCACCCCGACAGTGCTAAGAACAAGAATCGCAGGGCAACCGTTGGTGTTCTCTGCCGATATACTGCGTCAAGTGTTGCAGCTAGGATCTGAGGAAGAGGAGTCTGGGCCTATTGGCTTTCCACTAAGTATTAGGCAGGCAGCATTTCAGAGAATGGGTTACAACCTAGATGTGACGAAGGCTTCTTATATGAAGAGCGGGCTAATTGGCCAATGGAGATTTCTGGCTCATGTCTTTATGGTCTGCTTTGCAGCAAAGAAAGCCGGGTTTGACTATATAGTCTCTGAGACGTCCTCATGAATTAATGATATAATTGTAGCAATCACCAGGATCGACAAAAAACCCAATGAGTATCATAATAATTGAAATTGAGTACTTAAATCAGAATTAAGCAAATCCACACTAAAGCAATGAAAGTAAATGTCTACAGTGATAAAGTCAAACTATTACAATATCACAATTGTTTAAAAGTAACAAATTCTCAGCCCCAAAGCTACATCGTCCATGTACCAATTAGCTTCTAAGGTCACCGAGATAAGAATTTGATTGCTTAAGATGAAGGTCCAGCTACACTTTTGCCTTTGCCTGAAACAATGTGAGTCAACAGTAAGCTAAATGCTTAGTGAGATAACAGATTATGCATACAACAAATATTTCTTTACAAACAATGCTTAACCATGGGCAGTGTAAGCCCCATGTATGTGTGTACAGGCAGTGAAAGCCTCAAAGTGTGTGTAAACCATGCATTGCTAGCATGGGGTTGGCAGTTCAAATGCTGATCGGGGATGTGCCGAACCTGATGGGATACGAGTGGGATGATCAGTCCCCGACAGTGGCCTGCTGTCAGCCCCAGTCCAGGTCGCATCAGATTTTGAAGTAATGATCATGCAGTGCAAGCATGATGTAAATAGATGCACTTTCAAATGAACGCAAGCTACATGTGTGTTACATGTCAAGTACGAGTGTGCATCATAACAACAAATCATTTCATGAGTGCCAATGAAGTATATGAACAACGTGAACATGCCATTGAATGTATAAACATGAATGTAAAAACAATAAATGTTCGAATGATAATCTGCAACTCACAGTGATTGGTTTTGTGACTTGATCCTGAATCAATGTGTGTTTTGATAACACCACAATGATCTGTAATGTAAGTGTAATAGTGATGTAATGTCAGTAATTGCTTAAAAATTGTATTCTGTAATTTTAAATGTAATTGGGTTCTGAATTCGGACCACATCCGAATTCGGATGGTCCGAATTGTAATTGGTCCGAATTTGGGGTGATGGTCCGAAGTTGGTTGGATCCGAATTGGGGTCCGAAACTGGTATAGTCCGAAATTGGTCCTTGGTCCGGATTGGGTTGATCCGAAATGGGGGTCCGAAATTGGCATGATCCGAAATGGGTATGGGATCCGAAACAGGCTGGGGTCCGAATTTACTAATGGTCCGGATTGGGTGATCCGAATTCGGATGGATCATCATCCGAGTTCATACTTAGAAAATTTTCCAATATTTTCCAGATTTACGTTTTTGACCATTTTTGCATGTTTTTGAGTCTAATACTATAAATGTGAACTTATATGCTATCATTTAACTTATATCATCATATTTGTATACCAAAACAACCCATTTGTGTCCATTTTTCTATATGTCTCGAAGAACACACACACTAAAACACACACTTAATTTCTGAAATCACACTTAGACTTCGAATCTGATTCTGAATTTTTGTATACAACAACATACATACTCGATTTAAACATATCATCAATAACATCCAACATGCAACAACATTTGCATCTTAAATCTATGATTCGGTTTCTTATAAAAACCGAACCCAAACATCAAAATATTGAAATTTTGAGTGATTCTTACCTCAAATCGTTTGTTGTAGCAGTTATAGTTCCTAAATTGCAACTTGTTTCCAACTTTTGCACTTGAAATTTGTTGATTCTTGTGTGTTCTTGGATGGAGCCGAGAGGAAGAGAGTAAAGAGATAGAGCCGGTTAGAGAGAGAGAGTAGAGTGAGAGTGGATTTGATGAAATGAAGGGTTTTTCATCCCTTTTATTTGTATTTTTGACCCATTTGCATAACACACCCCTCAACTTCGTATTTTCTCATTTAACTGATATAATGATTAAAATAACTTAAATTGATTTAATTTTCCATAAGTACAATAATTGAGTCTTAAAATCGTAAATTACATATAATTGAAAATTTGGGATGTTACAGCATGGGCTCCACCACGCCTATACTTCGTCCGCGAAGTCATGCTGCGCTAAACAAACTTGGGTACTTAGTCTTCATGTCTTCTTCTGATTCCCAAGTATGATTAGCTCCCCGATGATGCTTCCACTTGACCAACACCATCCTGATTTCCTTGTTTCGAAGTTTCTTAACTTTGGTTTCCAGAATGCACTCCGGCTCGTCCACGAATCTTAGCCGTTCGTCAATCTTAATGTCTGAATGGTCAGTCCATGGTTCCCTTTCGGGCACCAAACTCTTTCTTAAGTATCCAACGTGAAATACTGGGTGAACTCCTGATAACTCTTCCGGCAAGTCCAAGTGATAGGACTGATTACCAACTCTGTCTAGTATTTTGAAGGGTCCTATGAACCGAGGTGATAGCTTTCCTAGCTTAACAAATCTCGTGACACCTTTCATCGGAGAAACCTTCAAGTATACCCAATCGTCCTTTTGAAACTCTATTGCTTTGTGTCGACGATCGTGATAGTTCTTTTGCCGATCTTGTGCCGTTTTCATGTACTGACGAATGAGTTGGATCTTTTCGTTTGTTTCTTGTAGCAAGGCAGGACCAGCTATTGGAGTTTCTCCTGTTTCCCTCCAACAGGTTGGAGTCCTACATTTTCTGCCATACAGGAACTCGAATGGTGCCATCTTGATTGTGGAATGGTAACTATTGTTGTAGGAGAATTCAACCAATGGGAGGTGATCGTCCCAGTTACCACCCAAATCCATGACACACGCTCTGAGCATGTATTCTAGAGTTAGGATTGTTCTTTCACTTTGCCCGTCCGATTGAGGTCTATATGCAGTACTCATTGCGATACGAGTACCAAGACCGTTTTGCAGAGCAGCCCAGAAATTGGAAGTGAATCTACTATCTCGGTCGGAGACAATAGATTTAGGCACACCATGCCTAATGACGATTTCGTTAACGTAGATCTGGGCAAGACGGTCCAGTGAGTAAGTTTCTCGGATTGGAATGAAGTGTGCGGATTTTGTTAATCGGTCAACGATGACCCAAACGGCATCATGTTGACGACGCGTTTTTGGAAGTTTGGTTACGAAATCCATGGTAATATGGTCCCACTTCCATTCTGGGATAGGAAGAGGTTGCATACTACCATAGGGTTGCTGATGTTCTACTTTGACTAAACGACAAGTTCTGCACCTTTCAACATATTGACCGACATCTCTTTTCAATCCTGGCCACCAGAAATCGGCTTTCAGGTCGTTGTACATTTTCGTGCTACCAGGATGAATTGAGAACTTGGATTGATGAGCTTCTGCAAGTATTACTTCTCGCATGTTCCCGTACTTAGGAACCCAAATTCTGCCGTAAATACCCTTCAGTCCGGTTCCATCATCTTGCATTAATGGAAGTTGAACTCTGATATTCTCGTCTTTAACATTTTCCTCCTTTAAGGCCTGCAACTGAGCAGCCCTTACATCGTCTATAATAGTGGACGTCAGTATTGTGGAAGTCAAGGCATAGCAGTATGCCTTGCAGTACGCTTTCCTGCTTAGGGCATCGGCCACTACGTTGGCCTTCCCTGGATGATAGAGAATCTCACAGTCGTAATCTTTAATCAGCTCCATTGACCTTCTTTACCTCATATTCAAGTCCTTCTGACTGAATATGTACTTCAAACTCTTGTGGTCGGTGAAGAGCTGACACTTGGTTCCGTACAAATAATGTCTCCATAACTTGAGAGCAAAAGTCACAGCAGTCAGCTCTAGATCATGAGTAGAATAATCTTTTTCATGCGGCTTGAGCTGTCTATACGCATATGCTATGACATTTCCTCTTTGCATCAGAACAGCACCCAAACCCATGCCTGATGCATCTGTGTAGACTACAAAGTCCTCGTTCCCTTCAGGCAGGGCTAACACTGGTGCTTCACTTAGCAGATTCTTCAGCTTGTCAAAAGCTATTTGTTGTTCTTCATTCCAAAAGAAGGTTGCGTTCTTGCGAGTAAGTTTTGTAAGAGGTACGGCGATCTTTGAGAAGTCTTTGATGAATCGGCGGTAGTAACCAGCCAATCCCAGGAAGCTACGAATCTCTGAGGCGTTGCGAGGTGATTCCCAGTTCTGGATAGCCTCGATCTTTGCAGGATCAACAGCAATCCCAGCACTAGATATCACGTGCCCCAAGAATTGGATCTGAATTGAATATTGAGTAGGTACAAGTTAACAAATAGTTCATAAGTGAATGTAAGGATCAAGGAATCGTTTGGGATGTTGAGACGTACCTTCCTCAACCAGAATTCACATTTCGAGAATTTGGCATAAAGTCGCTGTTTGCGTAGCAACTCTAATAATTCTCGCAGATGTGCTGCATGATCCTCTTCGGTCTTTGAATAGATGAGAATGTCATCGATGAACACGATGACCGATTTGTCGAGCATTGGCCGGCAGACTCGATTCATGAGATCCATGAAAGCAGCCGGCGCATTTGTGAGACCGAATGGCATTACCAGAAACTCGTAGTGTCCGTAACGAGTTCTGAAAGCCGTCTTTGGAATATCATCTGGGTGTACTTTGAGTTGGTGATAACCCGAACGAAGATCAATCTTCGAGAAGTAGCTTGCGCCTTGTAACTGGTCGAAGAGATCATCAATCCGGGGCAATGGATACTTGTTCTTGATTGTGACTTTGTTGAGTTCCCGGTAGTCGATGCACATACGTAATGTGCCATCCTTCTTCTTGACGAACAGAACAGGAGCGCCCCAAGGAGATGAACTTGGGCGGATAAAGCCTTTGTCAAGTAGCTCCTGTAACTGCTTCATCATTTCCTGCATTTCTGCAGGAGCTAAACGGTACGGAGCCTTTGCTATTGGAGCAGCTCCAGGAATGAGGTCAATGCGGAATTCCATTTGACGATCAGGTGGCAATCCCGAGATATCTTCTGGAAAGACATCTGGAAATTCGGAAACAATGGGAACGGTGGAAGGAGATTGAACTTCAGCCTTTGCATCGACAGCGTAAGCTAAATAAGCTGAACAACCCTTAGCAACATGCTTTCGGGCTTTTGCAATTGATATAAGGCACAAGTCACCTTTGTGTCTGTCACCATATATGCAAATATCTCGGCCCTCGGGAGTGGTAATCTTGATCATTCTTTTCTTGCAAACGATTTGGGCCTCGTTATGAACTAACCAGTCCATGCCTACTATGATATCGAACTCCCCGAACTCCATAGGGATCAGATCTATATTGAATACTACGTCTTCTACCAATAATGTACAATTCCTATACACTTTGTCTGCTTTTACTAACATATTGCTAGCAGTCTCTATGTCAAGTACAAATTGCAGTTTGGAAGTTGGCATTTTAAATTGACGAGCAAATGTAGTGGAGACAAACGAACGATTTGCTCCAGAGTCAAACAGTACACGTGCAGGAATTGAATTTACATAAAACGTACCAGTGACCACCTCCGGGTCATCCTTTGCTTCTTCAGCTGTGATTTGGAACGCCCTTGTTGGAGCCCTTTGAGATTGATCCCAGCGAGCCGTGGAAGCTACAGAAGATCTTGCTGTTGATTGTGGAGCATTCTGATCTCGTGGGGGTTTCGGGCAGTCCCTTGAAAAATGGCCAAGTCTGTGGCAGTTGTAGCACGCATCATCTTTTCGAGGACAATGCTCCCAGTGATGGCCTTTCTGCCCACAGTAGAAGCAGTACATGTCTTGAGTCTTGCACTCCCCGGAGTGCGCCTTTCTGCATCGTCTGCAGTCCCTCATTTCTGAACTGGCCGAGAAGGCCCTTCCCTTCTTGGGTGATGATGACTGTTGATGGGATTGAGAAGAGAATCGGGAGGATCCAGACTCCCGCTGCCTTTTTGGCGGCGACGGTTGAGTCGGTGGTGCGGCGGCTGACCCGATGACGTATCCAGATAATAAGACAATCTGCTCCACATTTCGAGCAGCCTCGAGTTATCCAGCAAACACCGAACCCCACTCATGGTTCGGCGTATCTCATAATCTTGTCCGGCCTCAAACCGGGCTATCTTCCTCTCTTCTGTGTCTACTTGATGGGGTGCGAACAGACTCAATCGAGTGAACTCAACGGCATATTGTGTAACCGTTTTCGTTCCTTGAGTCAGATTCAGGAACTTTGCCTCGAGACGTCGCTTCTCGTCGGCTGGACAGTACTGTTGAGAAAACACTTCCTTAAACTCGCTCCATGACATGTGTGACACTACCTCCATCGTCAACACATGTGTCATTGCGTCCCACCACATAACAGCGTCCCTTGCAAACATAGCGGTTGCAAAGCGGACCATGTCTTTATCAGCGCAGTCGCTGATTCTGAAAGTTCTTTCTGTGGTGGTGATCCATTCCAATGCAGTCACAGCATCACCGGTTCCATCAAAAGTAATAGCCCCGTTACTTTTGAAGTCCTTAAACCTACAACCCCTTGATCGGTTAGAAGACCCAGTGTCTTGTCTTTCCTCTTGATCGTCCTGTTGTTGTTCCTTGTTCTTTCGCTTATCGGCCTTTCGTTTTGCCTCGGCCTCATCTCTGGCCCTTAACTGATCAGCAAATGACTGAGCCTGCTCAGCCATTCGTTTGGATTGTAGCTCATTGTTCTGTTCCATAAGAGCTTGCATCATCTGGAACATTTGCTGAGGAGTAATATCGTCTCCTGACATGTTCTGAAATATAACAACTTATATTTAGAACATTTATTTGTAAGTCCTAAGTATTTACAGTTACCCTTTGTGTTTCCCCGTGTGCATGTCAATCCTATCTTAGTTCAGATCATTACTTAGAAGTTCATTCTGATATCATAACCTAAGTTTGAGTCCAAGTCCTCGCGGACACTTGAAACCTCAAACTAATGCTCTGATACCAAACTGAGACGTCCTTGTTAATTAACGATATAATTCTAATCTCCAGGATCGACTAACAACCCAATGAGTATCATAATAATTGAAATTGAGTACTTAAATCAGAATTAAGCAAATCCACACTAAAGCAATGAAAGTAAATGTCTACAGTGTTTAAGTCTAGCTATTACATCATCATAATTGTTTAAAAGTAACAAATTCCCAGCCCCAAAGCTACATCGTCCATGTACCAATTAGCTTCTAAGGTCACCGGGATAAGAATTTGATTGCTTAAGATGAAGGTCCAGCTACACTTTTGCCTTTGCCTGAAACAATGTGAGTCAACAGTAAGCTAAATGCTTAGTGAGATAACAGATTATGCATACAACAAATATTTCTTTACAAACAATGCTTAACCATGGGCAGTGTAAGCCCCATGTATGTGTGTACAGGCAGTGAAAGCCTCAATGTGTGTGAAAACCATGCAGTGCAAGCATGGGTTGGCAGTTCAATATGCTGATCGGGGATGTGCCGAACCTGATGGGATACGAGTGGGATGCTCAGTCCCCGACAGTGGCCTGCTGTCAGCCCCAGTCCAGGTCGCATCAGATTATGAAGTAATGATCATGCAGTGCAAGCATGATTTAAATAGATGCACTTTCAAATGAACGCAAGCTACATGTGTGTTACATGTCAAGTACGAGTGTGCATCATAACAACAAATCATTTCATGAGTGCCAAATGAAGTATATGAACAATGTGAACATGCCATTGAATGTATAAACATGAATGTAAAAACAATAAATGTTCGAATGATAATCTGCAACTCACAGTGATTGGTTTTGTGACTTGATCTTGAATCAATGTGTGTTTTGATAACACCACAATGATCTGTAATGTAAGTGTAATAGTGATGTAATGTCAGTAATTGCTTAAAAATTGTATTCTGTAATTTTAAATGTAATTGGGTTCTGAATTCGGACCACATCCGAATTCGGATGGTCCGAATTGTAATTGGTCCGAATTTGGGGTGATGGTCCAAAGTTGGTTGGATCCGAATTGGGGTCCGAAACTGGTATAGTCCGAAATTGGTCCTTGGTTCGGATTGGGTTGATCCGAAATGGGGGTCCGAAATTGGCATGATCCGAAATGGGTATGGGATCCGAAACAGGCTGGAATTTACTAATGGTCCGGATTGGGTGATCCGAATTCGGATGGATCATCATCCGAGTTCATACTTAGAAAATTTTCCAATATTTTCCAGATTTACGTTTTTGACCATTTTTGCATGTTTTGAGTCTAATACTATAAATGTGAACTTAGATGCTATCATTTAACTTATATCATCATTTTGTATACCAAAACAACCCATTTATGTCCATTTTTCTACATGTCTCGAAGAACACACACACTAAAACACACACTTAATTTCTGAAATCACACTTAGACTTCGAATCTGATTCTGAATTTTTGTATACAACAACATACATGCTCGATTTAAACATATCATCAATAACATCCAACATGCAACAACATTTGCATCTTAAATCTATGATTCGGTTTCTTATAAAAACCGAACCCAAACATCAAAATATTGAAATTTTGAGTGATTCTTACCTCAAATCGTTTGTTGTAGCAGTTATAGTTCCTAAATTGCAACTTGTTTCCAACTTTTGCACTTGAAATTTGTTGATTCTTGTGTGTTCTTGGATGGAACCGAGAGGAAGAGAGAGTAGAGAGAGAACCGATTTTAGAGAGAGAGTGTAGTGAGAGAAGATGTTGGTGAAAATGAAGGGTTTCTCTCTTTTATTCCTATTTTTGATCCATTTGCATAACACACCCCTCAACTTTGTATTTTCTCATTTAACTGATAATATGATTATAAGTAACTTAAATTGACATAATATTTCATTAACATAAATATTAAGTCCTTAAAATTGTAAATTACATATAATTGAAAATTGGGATGTTACAGTCTCGAAGATCCAGTCTGGGATGATCGTGTAACAACCTAACTTTTGATCAATCATGTAACGCTTGATTTTGATATAATAATGTAATTTTGTTATATTATTTAGGTTGCAAATATTAATTAAGAATGAAAATTTAATTAAGCAAATATGATTTTAAATTATATCTATGATATAATTAAAATGAGTAAAACAAAAGAGATGTAAAATACAAAAGAATAGTGGGTTAAACTACAAATATAACTAAGTTACATATATTAACTAATATAATGATCAATTAAGATCATTGATGCAAAAATACTTTCTCTCTCTACTCTCTCTCATCTCACGGCCATCCTCCAAAATTGATCAAAATTCTCATAAATTTTCCATTAATTGAAGAATCAATACAAGTGAAGGTTACAACAATCACCATTCATCATCAAACTACAAAGATTCAAGGTAATCTTTAGTTAAATTTTGAAGTTGTATGTATTTTGGTTCGGTTTATATAAAAACCGAAACCTATGATTAAAACAAGAAATTTATGTGTTGCATGTATGAAATTTTACTAGAATATGATGAATCTAAGTTAATAGAAGTCATATAAACACAAATGGTGGGTTGAATCATTCAAATAAAGAAGAAATATGTAATTTTTGAAAAGTTAGTGTTCTTGACAAAAATAGTATAATTTGGATGATCTTGCTATTTTTATGATGTTTTTGATGGGGAAAATGATATAAAATCAACCTAATAATGATAATATAACATTATCTTAAGTTGCATGTTAATAGAAATAACTTGTTATAAATTTTATGAAAAATCCGTATGCATAAAGTTAAGAAAATGAAGAACAAAATCTGGGAAATTATGAATGTGTGGGATCCGAATTCGGCTGAGTCCGAATTCGGATAAGAAGCACCAATTCGGATCCCTTTTGTCTCGGACCCTATGATTCGGTTGTAATACTCATTTTCGGATCCCATTTCATACCTAATTCGGATCACTCATTTTTGGTTCAGCCCGGTCCGAATCCGGCTGACCCATTACGGTTATGTCCGAATCCGGGTGTTTGGTCCGGGTTGGTCCGAATCCGGATGACCAATCCGGATGGTCCGAAATTAAAGGATCCGAATCCGAGCCATTGATTTTAATATTTTAACATCACAAATAAATATTATTTTATAAATACAAGAACCATGAATAAATGATATTAGTGATTTAAAGATTGATAAAGCAACATGATATATATATATATATATATATATATATATATATATATATATATATATATATATATATATATATATATATATATATATATATATATATATATTTATATATATATACATATCTTTGAGAATTCAAAGAAACAAAGAAAAGGAACTAACAGATATTAATGAGTTATCCGTAATCAGATCAGATAAGATAATGATTTAAAAACTTAAAGCTAATGATACGATATGATAAATTCTGGTCAGGTTCAGTTAAATCCTGAACACAGAGTTAAAGATACTGAAAGTGGGTCACTGATTAGAAAAGAAAAGCCAGAGATCAGATAGATCAAGATTAAAGATAAATCCTGGGATAACTCAGGTGCTGGATTATAAATCTGCTTGAAACGACCAAGAAACTGTGAGTTATAGATATTCAGTTTTTGCATGCTAGACTTCCGATTGAGATATATTGTTGATGATAGATTATTTGACATTCATGAATGCTCAGCTGGATTGTGACCTGTGCACACCATGGTTCGGTGATGCTCTGTGGATCATGATGGCTATTTGACTTATCACTTCGCATGACATTGTATTTATAATTCAGTTCAGATATTGCTATGAGTTTATTGCTATCATGACCTTGATGACTTATGCTTTCATTATTACTCGCATCTTTGACATATTGATTCAGCTTAGCATGATTAGCCTTGTCGGTCTATTGTTCTAGACCATGCTACTTCGCCAGTTCTATTGAACTTGGTATAGACACTCCGATGTTCCCCCATGAAGACCGCTGGTAGCTAGCCCAGCATAAGTGGATAGCTTCCACTAAAAGCGTGAGCGTGGGCTGAACATCATCCAATTCTATGAATTCTATGTCTCAATCATGAGTGGCTGTAGCGGCAGTCCAGACATATCACGCTTTGACCCATGATCCGCTTGATTAATGCATGTGAATCTGAAAATCTATATTCTCACTAAGCTTTGCTTACAGTTGCTATTTGACCTTTTTACAGGAAAAGATAAAGGAAAGTCACCTGCTGGACCTAGTTCTTAGGTCTTACAAGATCAAGATTGAAGTTTTCTATAGACCACTACTCAACAAACCCTTCGGTACTGATTGGCAGATGATAATTGTGGTGGTCTGGGTAGACTTGATTTGATTGTATGATGACATGAATTAGATTAGTCTCGTACCCTTTATAAGTTTAATTTGAAAATTGTAATCTGAACTAAAATTATATTAAACTTATCCTAATGTTTGTACTTGTAATCTGAAATTCCGCAACTTAAATTACTCTATCTTAGTTATGATTGATATCGTGTTGCATAATGTGGGACCTAGACTCTGAGGACTGCCCTGTAAGGGGAGGTCTTCACAGGATGGTATCAGAGCCCATAGTTTGAGTGAATCAAGTATTACGAGAGTAATACTTGGTCTCAAACTGAAGCAATCCATATGTATCAATCATTTAGGTGGTTTGAACTGAGATAGGATGTACAGACTGTTAGGATGGGAAAAAGGGTACATAGATCTAAGTCTATAAACTGATAGTTAAATGATTTTAATTTTCAGTAAAGATGTCAGGATCAGGTGATATTCCCAACAACATGACCCCGCAACAAATGTTTGAAATGATGCAACAACTATTAGCCCAACATACTGAACAACAAAATAAGAATATGCAAGAACAGCTTCAGGCTAGAGATGAGGCCGAAGCAAAAAGATGCGCTGACAAAAAGAATAAAAGAAAAGATAAACAAATCCAGAATGATGAATCTGATTCTGATAACTCTACCCCGAATGTCCAAATTGAGCAGCCGAAAGGCTGTAAGTTCAAGGATTTTAAAGCAAGCGGTGCCCTTAACTTCGAGGGTACAGTCAATCCAATTCAGGCGATGGATTGGATCAGTCACACTGAAGAAATCTTCAGAATCTCCGATTGCTTGGAGTCAAAGAAAGTGAGTTATGCATCTGCTCTGTTCGTGGGTGCTGCCCGTGCCTGGTGGAAGACCCAGAGAAGTATTTATGGCGAGGAGGTCATCCAGACTCTAGAATGGGACCAGTTTCTTGAAATGTTCAACGCGAAGTATTGTCCTGCTGATCAACAAGACAAGATGGAGGTTCAACTGATGCAGTTAACCCAAGGCACCAAGACTGTAGATGAGTACGAGCACGAATTCTCACGGCTTTGTGGATATTCTTCCTATCAAGTAGCTACTGAAGAAAGAAAGATGAACCGATTTCGTGGAGGACTTAACCCGAGATATCGACACCCAATGAGCGCGATAAAGTATAATTCTTATCTTGAAATGGTTGAAGCGGCAAGGCAGATTGAGAGGGGATATTTAGAGTACGACGATCAACTCTACGCTCCATCAACGAACCCGACTTGTCCATCTCCTCCAAAGAAGCAAAGATTCGGCAGATTCTTCAAACCAAATAAATCTCAGACTCAGCAGCCCCAGCAGTCTCAACAGTACAGCTCGCCACAAAAAGCTCAAGCTTACTCGCTTACAAATGAACCACGATTCTGCAAGAGATGCAGAAAATCGCATATGGGATTATGTAATCCAGACGACGTCACGTGTTATGTGTGTAGCAGGATCGGTCATAGTAGAGAAGAGTGCCCCCAGCGAGGTCTTGGTTGTGCTAAATGCGGAAAGCGTGGACATTTCATGTATCAGTGCCACAGTGGACAACGAGGTCAATCACAGTCATCAGCTGGAGGTTCTACAATGAAAAGCTCAGCCGCAACTCCAACTGTTAGGACCCGTGCCTTCCAAATAACGGCGGAGGAAGCGAAAGAAACCCCGGATGTGGTTACCGGTACGTTTTTACTAAATTCAATACCTGCGCGTGTGTTATTCGATTCCGGTGCAAGCCGTTCATACATCTCGACTACTTTTGCGCAAAGATTATCTAAGTTTCCTTCGAAGCTTCCTGTTATACTTGATATAGAGACAGCCAGTAACAATTACGTTATGGCTGATTCCGTTTACCGAAATTGCACATTACTTGTCAATCACGTTGTGTTCAACCTCGACCTTATCCCAATACCGTTAAAAGAGTTCGACGTCATCATCGGCATGGATTGGTTAACGAACAACGAGGCTACAATCGTCTGCAACCGCCGAATCATCCGAATCAAGACTTCAGACGGCCGAGTGTTAGAGATCAAAGGCGACAAGCGTAAAGGTGCTCATTGTTTTATATCGGTTGAGAAAGCGCGTAAGTATCTTTCAAAGGGACACGAATCTTATCTTTGTTATGTCTCGTCTGAGTCTACCTCGGAATCCAACAAGAAATCTGTATCTGATATTTCGATCGTCTATGAGTTCCCAGACGTATTCCCTGATGACATTTCTAGAGTGCCACCGGAACGACAAGTTGAATTCGGGATTGACTTAGTTCCTGGTGCGGCTCCCATCGCTAAAGCCCCATACAGACTTGCTCCTGCAGAAATGCAGGAAATGTCAAAGCAACTGCAAGATCTGTTAGAGAAGGGATTTATCCGACCGAGTTCATCTCCGTGGGGTGCACCTGTCTTGTTCGTAAAGAAGAAAGACGGAACTCTCCGAATGTGCATCGACTATCGTGAATTGAACAAAGTCACAATCAAGAATAAATATCCTCTGCCCAGAATCGATGATCTATTTGATCAGCTACAAGGAGCCAGCTACTTCTCAAAAATCGATCTTCGTTCTGGGTATCATCAGCTGAAAGTTAAAGATGAGGATATTCCAAAGACAGCCTTCCGAACAAGATATGGTCATTACGAGTTTCTCGTAATGCCTTTCGGTTTAACGAATGCACCAACGGCGTTCATGGATCTCATGAATCGCGTGTGCAGACCAATGCTGGATAAGTCAGTTATCGTATTCATAGACGATATTCTGATTTACTCCAAAACGGAGGCTGATCATGTTGTTCATCTACGTCAATTGCTAGAGTTATTGAGAAATGAAAGACTCTATGCAAAATTCTCAAAGTGCGAGTTTTGGCTCAGACAGGTAAAAATCTTACATAGTCTCGAGTAATTTCTTAAAGCGTTCGTTGTTTCAAAACTTGAATTCTACTTTGATTTCTTTATAGATTCAATTCCTTGGCCATGTTGTATCTGGCGAAGGCATCTCCGTTGATCCATACAAAGTCGAGGCCGTTCAAAAATGGCAAACGCCTCGCAATGCCTCCGAAATCAGAAGTTTCCTTGGATTGGCCGGTTACTATCAGCGATTCATTAAGGACTTCTCAAAGATTGTTGTGCCACTTACGATGCTAACACGAAAGAATACACCTTTCGTATGGGCCGATAAACAGCAAGAGGCATTCGACATTCTGAAACAGAAGCTTATTCAAGCGCCGATCCTAGCCTTACCACAGGGCAATGATGACTTCGTCGTTTATAGCGATGCATCTGGTACAGGTTTAGGTTGTGTCCTCATGCAAAGGGGAAAGGTCATTGCCTACGCTTCAAGGCAGTTGAAGGATTACGAGAAAAGTGCACCAACTCATGATCTTGAGTTGGCTGCTGTTACCTTTGCATTGAAAATTTGGCGGCATTATCTTTATGGGACTCGGTGTCAGCTTTACACCGACCATAAAAGCCTTAAACATCTGTTTACTCAAAAGGATCTGAACATGAAACAGCGTCGGTCCTTGGAGCTTATCAAGGACTATGATTGCGAGATCCTATATCATCCCGGCAAAGCCAATGTGGTCGCGGATGCATTGAGTAGAAAAGTCTATCCGGAAAAGTGTTGCTATGCCCTGACTCCAATTGTATTCTCTTCTGATCTCATTGAAAATATTAAATCTGCTCAAGCTGAAGCATTGAAAGAAGAGAACATCTGTTATGAAAATCTCAAAGGGGAACTTCAATTTCTATCTATGAATCATTTGGGACTTCAATGTCTCAAGGGAAACCGAATCTGGATTCCTAAATATGGTTCTATCCGCAACACTCTTCTATCTG
The DNA here is from genome assembly GCA_020465985.1 of Centrapalus pauciflorus. Taxonomy (NCBI): domain Eukaryota; kingdom Viridiplantae; phylum Streptophyta; class Magnoliopsida; order Asterales; family Asteraceae; genus Centrapalus; species Centrapalus pauciflorus. Next base: position 31,505 of record JAANYP010007971.1, on the reverse strand, counting down.
AAGCCCATCAGTCCAAGTTATCCATTCATCCTGGCAGCTCAAAGATGTATTTCGATCTGAAAGCTGATTATTGGTGGCCAGGAATGAAGAAAGACATCGGTCAATTCGTTGAAAGCTGCATAGTATGTCAAATGGTTAAGGCAGAACACCAGAAGCCCTTCGGGGATATGCAACCACTGCCAGTTCCTGAGTGGAAGTGGGAGCATATAACCATGGACTTTGTCACGAAATTGCCAAAGACCAAGAGACAACACGACTCCAACTGGGTAGTCGTGGATCGATTAACGAAGTCAGCACATTTCATACCGATGAAAGAGACATACTCTCTTGATAGATTGGCACAGATGTACATCACCGAAGTTATTTCACGTCACGGTGTGCCAAAATCTATCGTCTCTGATCGTGATAGTCGTTTCACTTCGAAAATTTTGGAAAGCACTGCAAGACGGGATGGGTACTCGAATCTCAATGAGTACAGCTTATTACCCTAATGCAGATGGCCAAAGTGAACGCACAATCCTAACTCTGGAAGATATGCTCCGTGCCTGCATTCTTGATCTGGGTGGTAACTGGGATGACCATTTACCTTTGGTTGAATTCTCATACAACAACAGTTATCATTCCACGATTAAGATGGCTCCTTTTGAAGCTTTATACGGACGAAAGTGCAGAACTCCCACCTGTTGGCGCGAAACAGGTGAATCACCTTTAGCAGGTCCGGCACTTCTACAGTTGACTCATGATAAGATTCAACTTGTCAGAAGGAACATCCTAGAAGCTCAAAGCAGGCAAAAGTCGTATTACGATAATCGTCACAGATCGATCAGTTTCGCAGTTAACGATTGGGTGATGCTGAAAGTATCTCCAATGAAGAATGTGGTCCGGTTCATAAAGAGGAACAAGCTAGCTCCGAGATTCATCGGCCCGTTCAAGATTGTTGAAAAGATAGGAAATCAATCTTATCGTCTTGAACTGCCAACTGACTTAGCTGGAATACATCCTGTATTCCATGTTAGTCATCTATGAAAGAGTCTAGCTGATGAAAGAGAGGTACAGATACCACACGTTAATGTGCAAATTGATGAGAAGCTCGAGTGGTTGAAGAGCCAGAATGTATTCTGGACTCGAAGACCAAAAAGCTTCGTAATAAAGAGATACAAATGGTGCTCGTCCAGTGGAAACACCACAAGGGTTCGCATCAGTCTTGGGAATCAAAAGATGTTATGAAAGCTACGTATCCCAGTCTGTTCGAACATAGCTAACTTCGGGGACGAAGTTTGTGCGTGGTGGAGCCCATTCTATAACAACCTAACTTTTGATCAATCATGTAACGCTTGATTTTGATATAATAATGTAATTTTGTTATATTATTTAGGTTGCAAATATTAATTAAGAATGAAAATTTAATTAAGCAAATATGATTTTAAATTATATCTATGATATAATTAAAATGAGTAAAACAAAAGAGATGTAAAATACAAAAGTATAGTGGGTTAAACTACAAATATAACTAAGTTACATATATTAACTAATATAATGATCATTTAAGATCATTGATGCAAAAATACTTTCTCTCTCTACTCTCTCTCATCTCACGGCCATCCTCCAAAATTGATCAAAATTCTAATAAATTTTCCATTAATTGAAGAATCAATACAAGTGAAGGTTACAACAATCACCATTCATCATCAAACTACAAAGATTCAAGGTAATCTTTAGTTAAATTTTGAAGTTGTATGTATTTTGGTTCGGTTTATATAAAAACCGAAACCTATGATTAAAACAAGAAATTTATGTGTTGCATGTATGAAATTTTACTAGAATATGATGAATCTAAGTTAATAGAAGTCATATAAACACAAATGGTGGGTTGAATCATTCAAATAAAGAAGAAATATGTAATTTTTGAAAAGTTAGTGTTCTTGACAAAAATAGTATAATTTGGATGATCTTGCTATTTTTATGATGTTTTTGATGGGGAAAATGATATAAAATCAACCTAATAATGATAATATAACATTATCTTAAGTTGCATGTTAATAGAAATAACTTGTTATAAATTTTATGAAAAATCCGTATGCATAAAGTTAAGAAAATGAAGAACAAAATCTGGGAAATTATGAATGTGTGGGATCCGAATTCGGCTGAGTCCGAATTCGGATAAGAAGCACCAATTCGGATCCCTTTTGTCTCGGACCCTATGATTCGGTTGTAATACTTATTTTCGGATCCCATTTCATACCTAATTCGGATCACTCATTTTTGGTTCAGCCCGGTCCGAATCCGGCTGACCCATTACGGTTATGTCCGAATCCGGGTGTTTGGTCCGGGTTGGTCCGAATCCGGATGACCAATCCGGATGGTCCGAAATTAAAGGATCCGAATCCGAGCCATTGATTTTAATATTTTAACATCACAAATAAATATTATTTTATAAATACAAGAACCATGAATAAATGATATTAGTGATTTAAAGATTGATAAAGCAACATGAATATATATATATATATATATATATATATATATATATATATATATATATATATATATTTATATATATATATATACATATCTTTGAGAATTCAAAGAAACAAAGAAAAGGAACTAACAGATATTAATGAGTTATCCGTAATCAGATCAGATAAGATAATGATTTAAAAACTTAAAGCTAATGATACGATATGATAAATTCTGGTCAGGTTCAGTTAAAACCTGAACATAGAGTTAAAGATACTGAAAGTGGGTCACTGATTAGAAAAGAAAAGCCAGAGATCAGATAGATCAAGATTAAAGATAAATCCTGGGATAACTCAGGTGCTGGATTATAAATCTGCTTGAAACGACCAAGAAACTGTGAGTTATAGATATTCAGTTTTTGCATGCTAGACTTTCGATTGAGATATATTGTTGATGATAGATTATTTGACATTCATGAATGCTCAGCTGGATTGTGACCTGTGCACACCATGGTTCGGTGATGCCCTGTGGATCATGATGGCTATTTGACTTATCACTTCGCATGACATTGTATTTATAATTCAGTTCAGATATTGCTATGAGTTTATTGCTATCATGACCTTGATGACTTATGCTTTCATTATTACTCGCATCTTTGACATATTGATTCAGCTTAGCATGATTAGCCTTGTTGGTCTATTGTTCTAGACCATGCTACTTCGCCAGTTCTATTGAACTTGGTATAGACACTCCGATGTTCCCCCATGAAGACCGCTGGTAGCTAGCCCAGCATAAGTGGATAGTTTCCACTAAAAGCGTGAGCGTGGGCTGAACATCATCCAATTCTATGAATTCTATGTCTCAATCATGAGTGGCTGTAGCGGCAGTCCAGACATATCACGCTTTGACCCATGATCCGCTTGATTAATGCATGTGAATCTGAAAATCTATATTCTCACTAAGCTTTGCTTACAGTTGCTATTTGACCTTTTTACAGGAAAAGATAAAGGAAAGTCACCTGCTGGACCTAGTTCTTAGGTCTTACAAGATCAAGATTGAGGTTTTCTATAGACCACTACTCAACAAACCCTTCGGTACTGATTGGCAGATGATAATTGTGGTGGTCTAGGTAGACTTGATTTGATTGTATGATGACATGAATTAGATTAGTCTCGTACCCTTTATAAGTTTAATTTGAAAATTGTAATCTGAACTAAAATTATATTAAACTTATCCTAATGTTTGTACTTGTAATCTGAAATTCCGCAACTTAAATTACTCTATCTTAGTTATGATTGATATCGTGTTGCATAATGTGGGACCTAGACTCTGAGGACTGCCCTGTAAGGGGAGGTCTTCACAGGATGGTATCAGAGCCCATAGTTTGAGTGAATCAAGTATTACGAGAGTAATACTTGGTCTCAAACTGAAGCAATCCATATGTATCCTGGAATGCAACCATCTCGTGTGACAACCTTGCCACAACAACCACCAATTACAAAACACCCAGGATTAATCCCAACATAACATTTCATAATTATCTGATAACCTAATTTAAGTGCGGAAGCATTAAATCACATAATATAAAGTAGTGCACCAGTGATAAACACCCTACGGTGCTACAAGGTACCCAATTCTAAGTCTATAGACTCAAAAGTTTATTACAATCATCCCAAATATATTATAGGTTTTGTCCCACAACATAATTACCGATTAAATAGCAGATGTCTTCCAAACCTTCCCACACGACCTAACTAGAAGGTCCCGCTGCAGATTTTCCTTTTCCTGTAAGATAAAAATAAACAACTGCGGGACAAGCGAATGCTTAGTGAATACAAAGATTACGCATTTTATAAATTTTTATGAAGCCCAAGGATAACACAGATGACCAACATCGGATATCCTCTTCGTACACAAAGTACGGACCAGAGCCGCAGCTCCTTCGAGCCCACAGCTCGGCATTTAAACATACCATCTGAGACAAACGTACGATCGGGGATGACATACTGCCTACCGGGCCTAGGAGTGGATCAGCTCCAGGTCATATAGCACAGTAACATCAGAGTAATCGATGCGACCCACCGGTCCATCAATAGATGCACAACAATCGAAAGGACATGCAACAAGTAGGAATGTGCATCTAAATCTACGCAAGTTAGTAGAATTCCAAACAAATAATTGAAGCAACAGGTCTCAGCAGGCAAAGCTTAACATAAAACAGATATAAACATGTGAAATCTACTGTACTCACAGTGGGTGCGTAATTAAACTTTTAACCGATATCATTTCTCCTCGGGCTTTCAACCGGATCCGCCAAGTACCCCACTGTGGGTTAAACAACACCACAAGGGACCTGTTAAATTAGTTACAACAATATTTCGAGTCAAAAACCATTTAAATAAAACCAAGTTTCGTAAGTTTTGCAATATTTTTCCCCATTTCGGGTCTATGTCCAAATTCGAACTACAACTAAATTTGAACCCATTTCAAGTTCACACCTTGTCCTTTGAATAACTCTTGTCATTTTATGTGTTATTTATGAGTTTTATTCAAAATACTCGAGTTTAGAGAGTAGATTTCTAAATTTTAGGCATTAAACTCGAATTTCAGTGGTTAAATTCGAATTTCCTTCGAATTTAATGACTAAACTCGAACTCCTAAGGATAGATTCGAACCATATTCGAATCTAGGGCCTTAGATTCGAATCTATGGTGTCAAACTCGAATTCATGCTCGAATTAGTACAAAAATCGAGTTTGTTCTTGCATTTCGACTGTGTTCTTGGTATTTTCGAGTTTGTTCATCTTTACAACTTAAATCCTTCATTTCAAAGCCTAAAATCATGAATATATCAAGTATTATACCTAGGTTTGATTCTATTACACATATACTATCACATTCTTGCAAGATTTCAAGCAAAACTAGCTCCAAATCACGTAAAAATGGCAGATTCGAATCTAAGTTCTTCAAAACTGAAATAAACAAACTTAAAAGGGTCGATTCTTACCTCAATTCGTATGGAATCGAAAATCCAACCGTAGATTGTTGTTGTACTCCTCGAGATCTTTCCGATGACGTATAAATCTCGATAATCGGACGGTCGGTTTGTGAGATATCTTAGAGAGATGTAGAGAGAATCTAGAGAGAGAAAGTTGTAGAGAGAGAGTGACTTATGGAAAATGAGAGTTTTTATCCTTTTTATTCCCATTTTCACCATTTTTCACGTTTTACCCCTCAACTTAACCGGTTCCATAAAATACTGATTTATTCTTAAATTTATCATTACTAACTTTTATAATCTTAATGCTCCATAGTAATAATTCAGAGTTCAAATTTTCTTAAATTAACAACAAACTTTCTAAATATCCCAAATACATAATAGTTGCTCATAATTTAACTTAATTACAAATTATTCGCCTAAATAGATCCAAATTACAGTAATTGAATTCGAGGATGTTACAACATGGGCTCCACCACGCTCTAACTTCGTCCTCGAAGTTATTTGACTTCAAACAGCTGTGGATATTTCCTTAACATGTCAACTTTCGTCTCCCATGTATGTTTGGCTCCCTTATGATGCTCCCAATGTACCAGCACCATTTCAATCTCTTTGTTTCTTATTCTTCATTACCACAATATTCATAATATATTCCGACTTTTCAAAATATACTAACCCTTCATGATTTCTAATTCAGTATCATCAGCCTAATCTTCGTTACCAGTTGTGAAGATTACATAAAGCTTTTCCAATAAAACACCAAGTGCTATTTCGACATTTCCTTAAATAATTCCAAATGAGATAACAGATTCCTAACTTTTCTGTTATTCTCAATGAACCAATACACCATTGTGCTAACTTGTTCCTTTTTGTTGATACTTAAATCCAAAATACATGATCTCATCATGTATTCAAATATGAAAATAGTTCATTCATTTTGACCATTTGTCGAGGTCGATAAGCTGTACTCATAGCTATATGATTGCATAATCCTACTTGTAAAGCGAACCAAAAGTTGAACATGAAACAACTCCTCTAATAAGATATAATCAATTCTAGAATACCATGGCAATAATGTTAACCTTACTCATGCACACTTGTGCAATTCTTTCTAGCAATAACCTTCTTGAGTCCGTATATATAATATACCGAATTAATCAAGTTGTCTACAATCTACCAATCGTAGAAAACTTCTTAATTCTTTCAATACTGCGAGACAACTTTCAAATTCTCAATCACTCCCCTTTTTAGCAGAATCCTCCGAGATCCACTTCCAGAAATCACATATCCCAAAATATAATCTATTATAATCATAACTCATGATTTGACATATTCAACTATAAACTTATACCAACATATCATCGATAATTACGATTACAGATTTTCCCCCAACATTGATATACAAATCTTTATTCATAATGTCCATGAAATAGTTGGGGTGTTGGCTATCCCAAATGGCATAACAAAATACTCGTAACTATCCCTGAAATCCATTTTCAGTATTTTCTCCTTACAAATCTTTCAACTAGTGATATCCTGAACATAAATCAATCTTTGAATAATAATCAACCCCTTGCAACTGATCAATAATCATCAATTCCTGGCAGCGAATACTTACTTGTTATAGTCAATTTGTTCAAATCATGTTAATCTATACACATTCTCATTATGACATCCTCTGTTTTATAAACAATATCAGGCTCCCCTCGGCAAAGAACTCAATCTAACGAAGCCCTTATTTGATAACTCCTAAAGTTGTTTCATCATCTCTTTACCTTTCAGTAGATGCATACCGATACGAACAACAAGCTATTGAAGGAGCTCTAGGGATCAAGTCAACACAAAATTTCACTTGTCATTCAAGCGGCACACCAGACAAGTCTTGGTATCAATAACATATACCAAACAAAACTCACAGCCCTAAGCAATCAGCTTTCGGGACCTAACAATTAACTTTAGACATTGATCCCCACTTCTCCAATACTCATATATACAATTCTCTCGCCTCCTTTCGGCGTAGTTATCTTTATTTTTCCTTCATTGCAAACTACATGCGTCTTGTCACATATATTTAATAAGATCTTTCTAATTATCGTATCAAATCACCGATCTCTATTGAAATCAAGTCAGGATTGAGTACTACCTCCTCAATCACTAAAGTACAATCATGATACACATGATCTACGCTAACTAATGTGTTACTTAGCAATTTCAACATCAATCACAATAGACAACTTAGATCAAGGTATTTACAAACTGAAGCAATCCATATGGACCGTCGCTGTTTCATGTTTAGATCCTTTTGAAGCTCTATACGGAAGAAAGTGCAGAACTCCCACCTGTTGGCGCGAAACAGGTGAATCACCTATAGCGGGTCCTGCCCTTCTACAGTTGACTCATGAGAAGATTCAACTCGTCAGAAGGAACATTCTTGAAGCTCAAAGCAGGCAGAAGTCATATTATGATAATTGACACAGATCAATAAGCTTTGCAGTTAACGATTGGGTGATGCTGAAAGTATCCCCAATAAAGAATGTGGTGAGATTCATAAAGCGAAACAAGCTAGCTCCGAGATTCATCGGTCCGTTCAAGATTGTCGAAAAGATAGGAAATCAATCTTATCGTCTTGAACTGCCAGCGGACTTATCTGGAATACATCCTGTATTCCATGTCAGTCATCTAAGAAAAAGTCTAGCTGATGAAAGAGAAGTTCAAATACCACATGTTAACTTGCAAATTGATGAGAAGCTTAGAGTGGTTGAAGAGCCAGAACGTATTCTGGACTCGAAAATCAAGAAGCTTAGAAACAAGGATATACAGATGGTGCTCGTCCAGTGGAAACACCACAAAGGTTCGCATCAGTCTTGGGAATCCAGAGATGTCATGAAAGCTACTTATCCCAGTCTGTTCGAACATAGCTAACTTCGAGGACGAAGTTTGTGCGTGGTGGAGCCCATTCTGTAACAACCTAACATTTGGTCCAGTCTTAATATCAGTATTTTGATCAAGTAATGTAATTTATTTACATTAATTATCTTGTAAGGTAATTATGAATGAAATAATGAAATTAAATTTTATATATGATATTAATTATTAAAGATGATTAAATTATAAAATATGTAAAATACAAAAGTTTAGTGGGTTAAAAATTTAAATAACAAAATTTGATATATATAAAAACTAAGATAATGATCATTTATGATCATTTAATACAAAATTACTTTCTCTCTCTACTCTCTCTCTAAGCATACGGTCATTTCAACAAATCCACAAGAAATTCATCATAAATTGCAAGTAATTGGAGAATCAATACAATTGAAGGTTACAAGAAGCAACAATCATCATCAATTAGCAAGATTTAGAGGTAACAATTTCTTAAAAATGTTGAAATTTATGTAATATGATTTTGGACAGGTTCAGTTAATATCTGAACATTGATTTAAAGACTTAAAGACTTAAAAGCGGGTCAGAGATTTGATTGACAGAACAGAATTGACAAAGATAAAATCCTGAGATAACTCAGGTGGCAGATTTTAATATCTGTTTGATAAAGACCCAGACCTGTGAGTTATAGATATTCAGATTGAACATGTTTAAATTCCGGTTGAGATATATTGCTGATGTTAGATTTATTGACATTCATTGTATCAGCTGGATTGAGACCTGTGCACACCATGGTTCGGTGTTGCCCAGTGGATCATGATAGCTATTTGATTATCATTTCATATTGCATTTAAGACTTCTTCAGACATTGCTTTATGATTCATTGCTATCATGACTTCTATGACTTAAAGCTTTCACTATTGATCAGACATTTGATAGATTTATTCAGCTTGACTAGCCTTGATGGTCTATTGTTCTAGACCTGGCTATTTCACCAGTTCTTATGAACTTGGTAATGACCTCCGATGTTCCGCCATATTGACTTACTGGTAGCTAGCTACGCTTGATTTTGATATAATAATGTAATTTTGTTATATTATTTAGGTTGCAAATATTAATTAAGAATGAAAATTTAATTAAGCAAATATGATTTTAAATTATATCTATGATATAATTAAAATGAGTAAAACAAAAGAGATGTAAAATACAAAAGTATAGTGGGTTAAACTACAAATATAACTAAGTTACATATATTAACTAATATAATGATCATTTAAGATCATTGATGCAAAAATACTTTCTCTCTCTACTCTCTCTCATCTCACGGCCATCCTCCAAATTGATCAAAATTCTCATAAATTTTCCATTAATTGAAGAATCAATACAAGTGAAGGTTACAACAATCACCATTCATCATCAAACTACAAAGATTCAAGGTAATCTTTAGTTAAATTTTGAAGTTGTATGTATTTTGGTTCGGTTTATATAAAAACCGAAACCTATGATTAAAACAAGAAATTTATGTGTTGCATGTATGAAATTTTACTAGAATATGATGAATCTAAGTTAATAGAAGTCATATAAACACAAATGGTGGGTTGAATCATTCAAATAAAGAAGAAATATGTAATTTTTGAAAAGTTAGTGTTCTTGACAAAAACAGTATAATTTGGATGATCTTGCTATTTTTATGATGTTTTTGATGGGGAAAATGATATAAAATCAACCTAATAATGATAATATAACATTATCTTAAGTTGCATCTTAATAGAAATAACTTGTTATAAATTTTATGAAAAATCCGTATGCATAAAGTTAAGAAAATGAAGAACAAAATCTGGGAAATTATGAATGTGTGGGATCCGAATTCGGCTGAGTCCGAATTCGGATAAGAAGCACCAATTCGGATCCCTTTTGTCTCGGACCCTATGATTCGGTTGTAATACTCATTTTCGGATCCCATTTCATACCTAATTCGGATCACTCATTTTTGGTTCAGCGCGGTCCGAATCCGGCTGGCCCATTTCGGTTATGTCCGAATCCGGGTGTTTGGTCCGGGTTGGTCCGAATCCGGATGACCAATCCGGATGGTCCGAAATTAAAGGATCCGAATCCGAGCCATTGATTTTAATATTTTAACATCACAAATAAATATTATTTTATAAATACAAGAACCATGAATAAATGATATTAGTGATTTAAAGATTGATAAAGCAACATGAATATATATATATATATATATATATATATATATATATATATATATATATATATATATATATATATATATATATATATATATATATATATATATATATATATATACATATCTTTGAGAATTCAAAGAAACAAAGAAAAGGAACTAACAGATATTAATGAGTTATCCGTAATCAGATCAGATAAGATAATGATTTAAAAACTTAAAGCTAATGATACGATATGATAAATTCTGGTCAGGTTCAGTTAAATCCTGAACACAGAGTTAAAGATACTGAAAGTGGGTCACTGATTAGAAAAGAAAAGCCAGAGATCAGATAGATCAAGATTAAAGATAAATCCTGGGATAACTCAGGTGTTGGATTATAAATCTGCTTGAAACGACCAAGAAACTGTGAGTTATAGATATTAAGTTTTTGCATGCTAGACTTCCGATTGAGATATATTGTTGATGATAGATTATTTGACATTCATGAATGCTCAGCTGGATTGTGACCTGTGCACACCATGGTTCGGTGATGCCCTGTGGATCATGATGGCTATTTGACTTATCACTTCGCATGACATTGTATTTATAATTCAGTTCAGATATTGCTATGAGTTTATTGCTATCATGACCTTGATGACTTATGCTTTCATCATTACTCGCATCTTTGACATATTGATTCAGCTTAGCATGATTAGCCTTGTCGGTCTATTGTTCTAGACCATGCTACTTCGCCAGTTCTATTGAACTTGGTATAGACACTCCGATGTTCCCCCATGAAGACCGCTGGTAGCTAGCCCAGCATAAGTGGATAGCTTCCACTAAAAGCGTGAGCGTGGGCTGAACATCATCCAATTCTATGAATTCTATGTCTCAATCATGAGTGGCTGTAGCGGCAGTCCAGACATATCACGCTTTGACCCATGATCCGCTTGATTAATGCATGTGAATCTGAAAATCTATATTCTCACTAAGCTTTGCTTACAGCTGCTATTTGACCTTTTTACAGGAAAAGATAAAGGAAAGTCACCTGCTGGACCTAGTTCTTAGGTCTTACAAGATCAAGATTGAGGTTTTCTATAGACCACTACTCAACAAACCCTTCGGTACTGATTGGCAGATGATAATTGTGGTGGTCTGGGTAGACTTGATTTGATTGTATGATGACATGAATTAGATTAGTCTCGTACCCTTTATAAGTTTAATTTGAAAATTGTAATCTGAACTAAAATTATATTAAACTTATCCTAATGTTTGTACTTGTAATCTGAAATTCCGCAACTTAAATTACTCTATCTTAGTTATGATTGATATCGTGTTGCATAATGTGGGACCTAGACTCTGAGGACTGCCCTGTAAGGGGAGGTCTTCACAGGATGGTATCAGAGCCCATAGTTTGAGTGAATCAAGTATTACGAGAGTAATACTTGGTCTCAAACTGAAGCAATCCATATGTATCCTGGAATGCAACCATCTCGTGTGACAACCTTGCCACAACAACCACCAATTACAAAACACCCAGGATTAATCCCCAACATAACATTTCATAATTATCTGATAACCTAATTTAAGTGCGGAAGCATTAAATCACATAATATAAAGTAGTGCACCAGTGATAAACACCCTACGGTGCTACAAGGTACCCAATTCTAAGTCTATAGACTCAAAAGTTTATTACAATCATCCCAAATATATTATAGGTTTTGTCCCACAACATAATTACCGATTAAATAGCAGATGTCTTCCAAAGCTTCCCACACGACCTAACTAGAAGGTCCCGCTGCAGATTTTCCTTTTCCTGTAAGATAAAAATAAACAACTGGGGGACAAGCGAATGCTTAGTGAATACAAAGATTACGCATTTTATAAATTTTTATGAAGCCCAAGGATAACACAGATGACCAACATCGGATATCCTCTTCGTACACAAAGTACGGACCAGAGCCGCAGCTCCTTCGAGCCCACAGCTCGGCATTTAAACATACCATCTGAGACAAACGTACGATCGGGGATGACATACTGCCTACCGGGCCTAGGAGTGGATCAACTCCAGGTCATATAGCACAGTAACATCAGAGTAATCGATGCGACCCACCGGTCCATCAATAGATGCACAACAATCGAAAGGACATGCAACAAGTAGGAATGTGCATCTAAATCTACGCAAGTTAGTAGAATTCCAAACAAATAATTGAAGCAACAGGTCTCAGCAGGCAAAGCTTAACATAAAACAGATATAAACATGTGAAATCTACTGTACTCACAGTGGGTGCGTAATTAAACTTTTAACCGATATCATTTCTCCTCGGGCTTTCAACCGGATCCGCCAAGTACCCCACTGTGGGTTAAACAACACCACAAGGGACCTGTTAAATTAGTTACAACAATATTTCGAGTCAAAAACCATTTAAATCCATAAAACCAAGATTCGTAAGTTTTGCAATATTTTTCCCCATTTCGGGTCTATGTCCTGTAAGGTCTACCAATGCAAGATCTATCTAGACGCGGATCCGTTAACGAGTGCGGAATCCTCGTTGACGGTTAGACGGACAACTCTCAACCAACGGAACACGGAGACTATTAGACGCTGAACGAACGACACACGAACGATCCTACGTACTAATTCTCTCCGAAACGGGACTCACCTAGCTGATAAACTCGAGATCGCCTATTGCTTAATTCCTCACGAATTCTGCCAAAGGTCTGCTAATCATTCGAGTCTATCCCTAATTATAGACCCTGATTCGAGTCTGTTGTGGGCCAACCTCGAATCTGGCCTAAGGCCCTATTCGAATCTGTCCATCTGACAGATTCGAATCTAACCTATATTCGAATCTATGGATACATTCGAATCTATCACAGATTCGAATGCCTTCCTTAACCTATTCGAATCTAGCCAATACACTTAAACACTTAAGTGATGAAACTTATAATATTACCTTATGATTGATTTTATCTTTGAGTTTTATGTTTGAACTTCTTGTAATACGTTACATCAAGTTCAAACATACAAACACTGATAAACATCAATCATATATAATATATATATACCAAACATATGCAAAATCACAATGTAAGATAACTTAGACTGCTATCGTCACACGGGATGTACCAACAGACTCCCCCTTGACGATAGCTTCTAATAATTCACACATTTGATTTAAGAACATGGTTTATTATTGATTCAAAATACTACCAGCATACAGACCTTTTTCTACACATACCTTGACTACATTTTCATACTTACTCGCTTCAGCATCCATATGTGCGTCACTGGAAATCTTACAGTTATACAAGATCTGCAGGTCTTCTTTAGATAAGTTCACCAGGTGAAGCGGGTCATAGACTCTAAGAATAACTTGTTCTTCTAAGTCTTCCATAACCGCTTCCCCAGTTTCCGTGTCAGCATACCACCACTTCAGATTCTTCAAAATGTTTTGTGGCATTGGCTTAAGAGGTACCTTCCTAAGACATCTGGCTGGCTTATAATGAATCCTCATCCAAGGACGACCAGTTAGAGGGTCGATACGTGATGGATCCTCTACTCTTTTCCCAACTCTTGGACTCAGGCGCTCAAATTTCCTCGATCTTCCCTCCTTTCTTATTATTCTTGCGATAACGTCCGCATAGGGATCATTGCCAATGTTTATCAGATCTTTCCATGCTAAATCTGCAATTTCAATCTTTGGCAGGGAGTTGAACGCCTTTAAGGTTCGCCTCATGTACTGAAGCCCGTCTTTTCTCTTTATTATGAATAGCTGCAGTTCTCTGTCAAAGAACCAGCTTAAAATTCGCTCAGACAGCTTCCCCGTACCTGGCACTCTCATTGTCCTTTTAATTGCTGCTTCCTTCTCTTCAGCCCTGAACCATAGCTTTCGTTTTTCTTCATTGGTTAGCTCTCTTGCAGGTTCTTCTGTCGATGGCTGAGGATTTAAAGCAACATTCACTATATCTGCATCGACAATGTTATGTCCATCAATCATATAAGTATCAGTGATAGGATTCTGCTGCACTATTATCTCGTCAGCTTCATCATCCTCATCAGCAAGTACTTCATCATCTGATCGCCAGTCGACTATCTCCTCTGGCGCAAACTCCCCTTCTTCAAGCTCTTCATCTTCGTTATCAAAAGCCTACATCCAGTGGATCATCATCAAGATCCATGAGCGCGTCAATCATCTCACTGATCTCAAAGTCTGTAGGCTCCTTAGATGAACTAGCTTCACCCTTGTGTCCTTCGCCTTGACTAGGCTCCCCCTGAATTTGAGTAACTTGAGCTGCAGGAAAATCTACAGACTCAATCTCTTTATTTGCACTGGGATCATTGCCTTCATCATCATCTTCTCGCTGTACTTCCTGATCTTTACAACTCGTCTCCCCCTGAGTTTGTAGATTTTTCATAAGCTGCTCTAGGAGGGACCGCATTGCTAGGATCTCAGATGATTGATCAGCAACAAATGATTTAATTTCCGTGTTCTCGTTTCTAACATTTTCAACAATCGTTCTCAGTTCGGCATTCTCCTTATCAAGATTAGAGTTATGCTCTTGGAGTTCACCGACTGCTTTTGTGAGAGATATGATTTGAATGTTCTGAAAGTCGACACGGCTTTTGAGTTCCATGATTCGTTGATTTTCTGTATAGGCGTCTGATGTAGAAGGGATGGACTGAATGGGAGCAGGATTGAATGGATGGGGAATGTAGGGTTCATGTTGCTGAGGTGGAGGTGATGGTGGAGCTGTATCTTGGGGTTGGGTCTGGGTTTGAGGCGGAGGTTGTGCATCGGACTGTGATGAAGTCCCCTGCATAAACCTGTGCCGTTTGGCCCGTTGCCTTATTACCAACTGAGGAGTCTCATCTTCTTCAAAATCTGACTCCTCCAATTCTCTGGCCTCTCGCCTCCTCGAAGCACCTTCATTAATAATCAATCGTGAACCATAGGTTCCAATTTGAATATGAGGATCTGTCGACATTGATTCTGGAGCTTCAACTTCAATCTCCTCCATCTCTTCTGATTCTGTAGCAGATGATGACTCATCATTGCCAGTCTGCTCTGGCACATATTCGTCAACATCTCTGAAGACATCTTCTTCTCCCTCTGGAGGCTCAAACCCACTAACGCTGCAGCTATATCTTCATTTGCATGTGGACCTGCCTCCCAAATTTCATTTAACGTTTGGCACAATTGATCAGCTTCATTTGGGACAGATGACAGCCCGGCTTCCTGCATTTCTGGTTGCTGACTCATAGAAGGCCTAGACTCCTGAGTCTGACTTGCAGTATCTCTTTGTCTTCGCCTTGGATCTCGGGGACGAACACGAGGCTGTTGTACTGGACGTTGCTGTTGTTGCTGTGGTTGGACATCAACTACCCCTGCCCAGTTGGCATTACTCGGGGCTTGAAATTCCCTATCCAGAATTGCACCAAATAGTGGACGTGCTTCCGGAACTGCTAACCTTCCTCGGTGTGAGGAACAGTCAGAATAGATACGCTTCTCCATAACATTGACGGTTAATGCATCATCAGATTGTGGCAGCTCAGGCAAGAAGTGCCTTATCAACATCATTACAAACCTCGGATACAAAAGGAACCTTTCTCTCTCAGGAGCCGTGATTTGATGGATAAATTCGAGAAAATCAGCTGCGAGAAACTAAACTTCTTATTGTATACCATCGCGATCATTGCTGATTGGATTTTTGATACGATATAATCAAAACCAGCTTTCTTAGGCGCAAAACAGATCATAAACACATGGACCAAGAAACGCCATTGTCCTATCAACCCGCTTTTCATATATGAAGATTTTGTAACGTCCAAGCTGTATCCCATTCTCAAAAAAGCTGCTTGCCTAATACTTAAAGGAAAGTCTGTAGGCCCGTCTTCTTGTTCTAGGGAACCCAACTGCAGCACTTGTCTCAAAATATCAGCGGAGAAAACCAAAGGTTGTCCGGCAATTCTAGTTCTTAACACTGTCGGGGTGACAGTGCAGTCCACCTGCAAGTGATCGTAAAATTGACGTAAATAGGATATCACAATCGGAATGTTTTCATACAACACATAACTTATTCTAGATTCCGCCAGAAAATCTAAAACTTCTCGAAATCCCTGCGCCTCAGGGATGTTATGGGCAGGATTCAGTACCATATTGTGCTTGGGAACAAAAGCACGAAGCGCCATATCTGCACATTACATAAAATTGTTAGATTATTATTAAAAATCAATAAACTTGTTTAAATTCAAATTTGTTTTATCTTGTATTTGATTAAATACAAAATCTAACACAATTAAATTTCCACAAGTTTAATAAAATTTAAATTCAACAAAATAAATGAAGTACAGATTCAAGAGTAACAGATTCGAAGTGCCCATATTCGAATGTAATGGACAGATTCGAATATACCCTATTCGAGTCTGATGGACAGATTCGAATATCTGGTCATCTCGAATCTATTGATAGATTCGAGAAACCCATGATCAGATTCGAATGTCCATTATCAGATTCGAAAGGCCGACATCTCTTTTTTCAACAAAAATCCAAGATTTTAACCATTTTGAACTAGGTACATCACATACTTTAGTTCAACTAAGTTCTAATCACTGATTTATGCCTTTAATTTGATATTTTATAGGTCCTAACTTAGTTATTTATGAATAACCCTATTTTGACCAATAAAACATCAAAATGTGATGTTTAAGCCCAAATTTGTGTATGAAACCACCAAAATCTTGTACAATCATGTTGCTTATACCTAGATTTGAAAGTAGAATCGACCACAAAAGCTTTAGAATCGACAAAATGTCGTTTAGTGGAAATACGATAGACTTGAGATTAGATTCGAGATCGCCAGTGATAGATTCGAGAAATCAGATTCGAGAACAGTGAGAAGTAAATGCCTTCACTGTGGACCTTTATATACTAACTACCTTCGAGTCTATGTGTAGATTCGAGTCTACTGACAGATTCGAGAACTTTAAATTCGAGTCTGTCTTAGATTCGAAGCTACAAACACTTAGAAAAATTTCGGAAATTTTGAAATCATTTCAACTTTTTCCAACTATTTTCTACTGTGTAGTGTAACCAGATAAACTATGCCGAATCCTTTACCCTAAGCTCAGATATTTCACGCATTGTATATTTTATCCAACTTTGAATGCACCCTCAGTAACTTTTGACCTTTTTCCTAAGTAAAAACTAAACTATACTAAAATAAAATAAAATAAACTAAGGTAAAAATAAAATAAAATAAAATTTTGACTAAAAAATTTAATCTAGACTTAAGTTATAAAAATAAATTTACAAGCTAAGCTAAATACCAAACAACATATTTTTGGTGAGTATAGTCTAAGAAAGGTTCAATCAGATAGCGATGTCCGATACTAACTTTCAGTACTTAAACTTTCACACTTTGATTGTTTGTCGTGACATACCCACTTAGCCGATTGTTGGTATTTTACCCTGTTAAACACTTTACATTTCGGAATATCCCTTGGCCTTTTTATTTATCAGGAAATTATCTTACGTGACTCAGACATAGACATACTTTTATGATCAAGGCACACAGACAAAATTCTAACTTGTTGGTATTTGCAAACTTTCTTTAAAAGACAAACATCGGACACAAGGTCTGTATTCTCATACAACAAAGTGTCTTAGTTCGACTTAAGGTTTAACTTTAAAGTTAGCAGATAGCGGTGACAGGTCTGTACTGACGTACAACAAAGCGACATGTCTGCTAACCCGAATCTAAACAGAGACAACAGGTCTGTACTTACGTACAACAGAGTTGCATGTTTTCGACTCTCAGTTACATATGATATTTCTATTCTTTCCATTTTAGATGTATTTGATGTTGCCATACATCCCCAGAAAGTTTGCATACCTCATTTAGACTCAATGTTTGTATGTCTTGTACATAAAAATTAAGACCGATTGGTCGTACATCTAAGTTAGTGACACGCTTGATTTTTTCTAGAATATTTTATTAGCCTTGTGATTCCCTATATGTATTATGCCTACCAACACATCAAACTAAATAAAGTATAACACTTAGGATTTAGTTGCATTATGTGTGAAAGCCTAAACACTTAGAGTCTGTAACGACGGTGCTAATTTTCGTCACTTTGAACCTATGTATCTAAGACTTAACTCCTTTTCTGATATTCTCTTTTTTTTGTATTTTTGTAATTTTCTCTCTTTTTTCTTTTGTTTTTCATAGCAAAAAGCAGTAAACTAAGCTAACCTACTAACTTACTAAAAATAGAAACTTACTAAAAATAGAAACTTTCCTAAATTAGAAACTTACCTAAATTAGCAGACTACTGTAAAAAGAAAGAAATATAACAACTATAAAAGGAAATAAAATACTACTAAGGTCAATTTACTCTGGGTTGCGCATTCCATTAAGTTGAATTAAATACTCAAATCGTGACTTATCAAACGCTTTGGTAAATAAATCAGCATTATTATCTTCAGTTGCCACCTTTACCAGTTTGATCAAGTTCTTTTCAGCACAATCACGAATAAAATGATGTCTTATGTCTATGTGCTTTGTTTTTACTGTGTTTAACTGGATTATTTGTTATAGCAATTGTAGATTGATTGTCTATCCTAATTGGAGTTTGAGTATAAGCCAAACCGTAATCCCGCAATTGTTGTTGTATCCACAAAACCTGTGAACAGCAACTACCAGCAGCTACATACTCGGCCTCGCACGTTGACACGGCTACCGATGTTTGTTTCTTGCATTGCCAGGATACCAGTCTCCCTCCGAGGAACTGACAACCTCCAGTCGTTGATTTGCGTGTCAAGCTGCATCCTCCGTAGTCAGAATCTGTGAACGCTTCCAACTCTAGATCTCCCTCCGCGTGATACCAAAGTCCCAGCTTCGGTTTCGACTTGAGGTATCGTAGAATCCGCTTCACAGCTTTCATATGCATCTCCTTCGGATTTGTTTGAAACCTAGCACAAATACACACAGCAAACATTATGTCAGGTCTTGAAGCAGTTAAATACATAAGTGACCCAATCATGGCCCGATATAAAGTCGGATCCACATCGGAATCACTTTCAGTACCCGGCCCGAGATTGTGATTCACTTGAATCGGCGTGCTGAAGTGTGCAGTCAACTTTGTTCCTTCCATCCCAAACCTTTCCAATATGTCATAGACATACTTGGTCTGATGGATAAACATGCCTTCCTTCTTTTGGTCAACTTGTAACCCTAAAAAGAAATTCAACTCCCCCATAGCACTCATCTCGAACTTAGACTTCATAACCTTCTCGAAATCTTTGCACATCTGTTCGTCTGATGATCCAAAAATGATATCATCTACGTACACTTGTACCAAGATAAAATGATCTCCCTTTCTCTTCACAAAAAGAGTACTATCTATCCTACCCCTCTCAAAGCCATTTTCTAAAAGCTGGTTGGATAGAGTCTCATACCATGCCCTAGGTGCCTGATGTAATCCATAAAGAGCCTTATCTAATCGATATACTCTATCAGGATATTTAGGATCTGTAAACCCGGGCGGTTGTTCTACATACACCAACTCCTTCACTTTCCCATACAGGAAAGCACTCTTAACATCCAGTTGATATACCTTAAATCCTTTGAAGGAGGCAAAAGCTAAAAACAACCTAATTGCTTCTAACCTTGCTACTGGTGCAAACACTTCGTTGTAATCGATTCCTTCCTCTTGATTGAAACCCTTTACAACTAATCTCGCCTTGTTGCGCGTGACTATACCCCGATCGTCTCTTTTGCACTTAAAAACCCATTTGGTTCCTATTGCAATCTCCCCTCGAGGTAACGGAACTAACTCCCACACTTCTAGTTTCCTAAATTGTGAAAGTTCTTCCTGCATCGCTTCAACCCAGGAGTTGTCCTTAAGTGCCATTTGCACATTTTTGGGCTCTACTTGCGATATGAAACATGAATATAGACATGTATGATATGCCTCGGAGTCGTTTATCATCGACAACAACACAGTGTTGTTATTTACACTACTCCGAGTCCTCACACCCTCGTTAGGATTTCCTATGATGCTATCTATTGGATGGTTCTTGTTAATCCTAGAGGTCTCTATTTCGTCTACCCTTAGATTATCTCCTAAGTTGGATCCTATTTCACCTAAAGGGGGAACAGGCTCAGCTTCCACATTTTCTTCCTCACGGACGTTTTCCTCAGAGGCAGAACTTGATGCTTGAGTCTGATTCTCAGTGTTAGGTTCTTCTGGATTAGCAACTTCTGGAGACCCATCTACAGTCGCAGTAGGCTCGGACGTAGATTCGAACGTGGTCCTTGGAAAAATATGGCCATCGTCATTTAGGTGCAACGTCGCCATGTCTTTATCGATTGTACCTGCAGTATCATCCAAAGGAATGTTAAATGACTCAAGTTCATGTGTATAACTTGTGACTTCAATATTATACACAATCTCCACAGTACCACTCTTTTTGTTAAAAACCCGTTTGTTTGGTGAGTTTGGCACATAACCTAGGAAGTATCCTTCGTCAGCCTTTTCACCAAACTTCGGTTGATGTTTTGTTCTTAAAAGTGTACAGGGTACTCCAAACGGTTCGAATCCAGTTAAGTTAGGTGGCCGTTTATTCAAAATTTCATAGCATGTTTTGTTCAATGATTTGACTGTAAGGACTCGGTTTAAAATGTGGCACGCGGTATTCACTGCCTCCCCCCAAAACATGGTAGGAAGCTTTGAATCCGAAAGCATAGTCCTTGCAGCCTCAATCAAAGTTCTATTTTTACGTTCGGCCACCCCATTCTGTTGAGGTTCATATGGTGCACTGAATTGATGCACGATGCCCTTTGATAGGCAATATACACCAATTACAGAGTTTTTAAATTCAGTCCCATTATCACTACGAATATGTTTAACCCTTGTTCCGTAGGAGTTTTCCACTTGGTCTAAGAACCCGATGAGCTTTGTAGCCGTCTCGTCCTTCGTACCTAAAAAGAAAACCCAAGAAAACCGTGAGTAATCGTCAGTGATAACTAAGCAAAACCAACTACCTCCTATACTCCTTTTGTTGATAGGGCCGAAAAGGTCCATATGCAACAAATCGAATGTCGAGGGTATGGAGTTCAGCTTCTTGGACTTGTGTGTCTTTTTATGTTGCTTGCCCTTCATGCACGGTAGACACTTGTCTTCAAATTGAAAGCTCTTCAGAGGCACACCTTGCACCAAACCATTCTTCGTTATGTAGTTCATTTTCCTTAGGTGCAGGTGAGCCATGCGTCTGTGCCACAAAACCGATTCTGTCTCTGAAGCTTTTGATAGTAAGCAGATCGGACCCATCGAATTATCTGGCTTGTTCATGTCGAGCATGTACAAGTCATTCTTCCTTGGAGCCCGCATCAATATCCAATCTTCAGGTATCTTGAATCCCGGCTTGAGCACTAACGCCTCAGTGTCAGTAAATAACACTGAGTTCTTCTTATCACAGATTTGAGATACACTAATGAGATTATGAACCAGTTTATCAACGTGATAAACTTGATCCAATGTAATCGTCCCATTAGTGACTTCTCCAGTTCCAGTGATATTTCCTCCTTTGTTGCCCGCGAATGATACAAATCCCCTATTACCCCCCTTGAAGTCTGTGAGAAGACTTCTTTCCCCCGTCATGTGCCTGGAGCAACCACTGCCGACGAACCACTTGTTGTTTGGACCGGTAGTTATCTCCTGCACATGAAAGAAAATAGGTTAGTTATCACGGGGAACCCAAGCCATGACTGACTTGGTAATACCATTCTCGTCCACATACTTGAACTCTTTCAAGTACCCATCTCGCCTTTCAGGTGACTTGGGCCTTTGAACTGAATTCTGGTGTGGTGCCGAGTGATTTAGATTCACTCTTTGCCTTTGAGTAGGCATTTGTTGTGATGCTCTAGAATAAGTCTTATTATAATGCATTTCAGACTGTGATCCCTGAGCTTTTACCGGAACATATTGTCTAACAGGAGTATGTGACCTAACTGGAGTGTGTGACCTGCTAGGTGTTGTGCTCCTATAGAGTTGTTGAGGTGCTGACCTAGATTGATTAATGACACGATTCGGTGAATTTGTCCTAACCACTTCTTTTGGTCCAACCTTAACCGGTGTTTGTTTCACAACAGGTTTT
The DNA here is from genome assembly GCA_020465985.1 of Centrapalus pauciflorus. Classification (NCBI taxonomy): domain Eukaryota; kingdom Viridiplantae; phylum Streptophyta; class Magnoliopsida; order Asterales; family Asteraceae; genus Centrapalus; species Centrapalus pauciflorus. The sequence continues at coordinate 8,822 of JAANYP010007971.1, read as the reverse complement.
GGTGCGGCCTGCACAGTTTTCTCGGTACTCTGAGAACTACTAGTGCTCGCCACACTTGGTGAGGGCTTAACAGGTGTTGGATTCACTGTCTTAGGGGTAACATCAGCTTTCCTATTTGGACAGTGAGAAGCAACGTGCCCTTTCTCGTGACATCTAAAGCAAGACATCTTATCCATGGACTTTTTGGGTGGTCCCTTAGATCTAGGTGTCTCACTGGTGTCTACTTCCTTTGGTACATCTATTGTGTCTGACTCTTCGACCTGGTCAGCCCATGAAATCTTCTGTTTTCCTGCAGGTGTTTCACTGGAGGAAGACACAAATTTCACTTTCTTGACCTTGACGGTTGAGTCAGTCACCTTAGGTGTATTTTCAACTTTAGGCTCAGGTGTCGGTTCAGGTAGGTCCTCTAAAACTACTGACTTGTCAGTTTTCTCCTGAGGCTGAGGCACATAGTTATCATTGAAAGGTGGAGGAATTTCGTGAAAACCTAGACCTACAGGCTTCTTAGACTGTCTTTGAGCATCTAAGACTTTCCCTAGGTTTAGGCTCGAATTCCTAAACTTTTCCAGCTTGCTATTTGCCTCTGCTACCTTAACCTTGGTCTCGGCTAGCTCTATGTCCTTGTCTTTCAGACTTTTGGTCAAGGCCTCTACGTGCTCATACATAAGTTCTATCCTAACACACTGCTCACTCAGTTTGTCTTTTAGAACGATTACGTCTTGAGCATCAGCCTTAAGCTTTTCTTTTAAATCTTGTTTTATATCATTTAGGCTAGCATTTTCAATTTTTAAATTTTCATTTTGAGCAGCTATGGTCTTATGTGAGTCTAAGACTAGATTTAACCTATCGTTAGAACTAACACATAAAGCACATAAATCACGAAATAGAGAGATAGAAAGACTAACCTTAGAGTTATCAGATTCCACGTTGGCCATCTGAGCAGCAAACTCCAGCACGGTTTGATCATTCGCCTTCTCTACCCACATCGGACTGTTTTCCCTTGTGGTCTGCTCATCTTCATCACAACCATTCTCCGTAACTTCAGCCATGAAGGCTCTAGCATTGGACTCAGGATGTGAACTCCAGTCATAGGTACCATCTAGCTGTCTGTCAGACGTGACATTGGATATTAGACCCGCTAGATTGGCTTGACCAAATGAAGAACTCGGAAGGTATCTCTGTTGGGACTGATGTTGGTACTGTCCTTGATGCTGATTCTGTCCTTGGTATGATTCTACCTTCGGTCTTTGACACTCCCTGGCGAAATGTCCCAATCCCTGACAGTTGTAGCATTTGACCTTAGACTTATCAAATCCTATCCCTTTGTTGTTCATTTGCAGATTCCTCCCAGTTCTCTTAATGAATCTTTTAACCCTCTGGGTCACCATGGCCAGTTGCCACTTAAGATCCATTTCCTCTAAGTCATCAGGGTCGACCTGATCGTAATCTTCATCCCAAAGAGCCGGATCATTAATCTTCCCTTGAACGCAATTTCCGTATGCGGCCACAAACGAAGCAAGCAGATTCAGATGTTCTTCCGCCGACTTTGCGCTCATTGGCATCTTCGAATAGCTCTGACTGGTCGATGCCTGTTGGACTTGAGGTTGCGGTTCTTCCGATCTTCCTAACCCTAAGAACGCGCGATTTAGTGAGTCTTCGGACTCTGGTGGCGATGACGTTTCTCCGGTGAAAAACGTTGTAGCACTCTTCTGATCAGCTGTCACTGATGATTTTGATGTCTTTCCAAAATACATAGCCGGATTTTGGACTTGCTCGTAATCAGTCTCAGCCTTTATCATTTCGAAGTGGTATGCCCTTAACGTTCCCACGATGTCATCCAGTGATTGAGCATAGTATTTATCTTCATTCAGCTTAATCATTGCCACGTACATAGCCCATTTGGCTGGTAGGGCATCAAGAAGCTTGTTGTTCTTGTCACTGTCCGAGTACTCAATGTCGTGACTTTCAAGCTCTGTTATCAGATGATAGAATCGTGTGATAATATCATCCAACTGTTCATCCTTAAGAGCCTTGAAAATTGCAAACTGTTGGGTCAACAGCTCTGTACGCTTTCTTCGTACCCGTGGATTACCCTCACACCTTTTCTGGAGAGACTCCCAAAGTTCTTTCGACGTCCTTTGAGTCCGAAATGTGTGCAAGATATCTTGAGGTAACGCCATTCGGATAATAGAGAAAGCCTTGTTTTCAGCTTCAAATAGTTTCTTGTCATCCTCTTTCATCATCTGGTATGACAGAACCTTTTGACGGCCTTCTACCTCAGATACTGGTGGAATGTACCCTTCATCAATGCACACCCACATGCGCATATCGTTGAATCGTACAAAATCCGTAAATCTGTCCTTCCACCAGTAGTAATCCTCAACTTTCATCAGCTTTGGTGGTGCATTAGCCTTCCCAACTTCGTGATCCATTTCAAGGAATTTCTGAAGGTTTGACATCTTTTCTGAAACAAATTGAATTTTAGACTTAATTAATTTAATTCGAAACTAATGTGGATTAACTCTTTCGAATCTAGATAGATTCGAATGTAATTAGATTCCAATTTATTTGGTATTAAATTCGATTAAGTATCTTAATTCAATTAGATTCGAAATTATGGCAGATTCGAACAATTCCTTAGATTCGAAGATTTGACAGATTCGAAGGACCCCTTAGACTCGAAGACCTTTAGAATCGAAGGCACAATAGAATCGAAATTCAGCAGAATCGAAGCAAAGACTCGAAACAGTAACAAACTCGAAACAAACTCGAAACAATATAGACTCGAGATCCAATTCGAATGTAATAACAGATTCGAAACACCACAGACTCGAAACTGACTGAAAATGACTCGAAAGGAGCGTATTTTGGTTAGACTCGAAAATAAAGTAAAACCCTAATTACCCCTATAGATTCGAGCGCCGCAAACTCGAAAAAACGGCTAACACTTTGATTTTTTGACGTTTTACGGATTAAATCACTATTTTTCAAACGAAAAATAATGATTTCGACCAAAAACGTGAAAAACCACAAAGTGTTTCCCGAATATGAATTTGCTAAGCTCAAAAACACGTTTTTGAGAGAAAAACCGTCCAACTAGCGTCAAGAAACCTAGAATGTATCTGATGAACACGAAGAACACCACGAACACTCCGTAGGCTCTGATACCACTTGTAAGGTCTACCACTGCAAGATCTATCTAGACGCGGATCCGTGAACGAGTGCGGAATCCTCGTTGACGGTTAGACGAACAACTCTCAACCAACGGAAACACGGAGACTATTAGACGCTGAACGAACGACACACGAACGATCCTACGTACTAATTCTCTCCGAAACGGGACTCACCTAGCTGATAAACTCGAGATCGCCTATTGCTTAATTCCTCACGAATTCTGCCAAAGGTCTCTTAATCATTCGAGTCTATCCCTAATTATAGACCCTGATTCGAGTCTGTTGTGGGCCAACCTCGAATCTGGCCTAAGGCCCTATTCGAATCTGTCCATCTGACAGATTCGAATCTAACCTATATTCGAATCTATGGATACATTCGAATCTATCACAGATTCGAATGCCTTCCTTAACCTATTCGAATCTAGCCAATACACTTAAACACTTAAGTGATGAAACTTATAATATTACCTTATGATTGATTTTATCTTTGAGTTTTATGTTTGAACTTCTTGTAATACGTTACATCAAGTTCAAACATACAAACACTGATAATCATCAATCATATATAATATATATATACCAAACATATGCAAAATCACAATGTAAGATAACTTAGACTGCTATCGTCACACGGGATGTACCAACAGTCCAAAATAATGCAAATAAATCTCCGACGGTTTGAAAAAGAATGCGACTCCTTAAGTGCGGAAGCTTGAAAGTGGTTACTTCTGAAGGCATACTTGCCTTAATTACCTGAAAATACATGCTAAAATACGTCAACAAAAATTGTTGGTGAGCTCATAGGTTTACGCGAAAAGACCAGTTGTATGGACATTATCAGATGAGTTGAATTTATAAAATCATAAATTCCGTGTATGTATTACATAAACCATCATGCATTCGAAGCTTAATTAGAATGAGTTTGCCCTGTGCAGTATTCCCATACGTAATACCGTGTGTTGAATATATATGCACTCGCTGTTAGCCGAACCGAGCTAACACGAATGGGGGACATGACTCCCGATAGATCTATCCACAATATATCCGCGCTTACAAATAAATGCAATTAACGGTTCATGATATAAGGGCTGATGGGATCCAAACATGTAATACATATAAGAAATAAACAGTTTTGATGTCCAAATGAAAACAGTGCATGTATTTCCACCCCAATAGATAGTGAAAATAGGGGCTATGAAGACTCACCGAACTTGTGATGGCAAAATGTGCGCAAAAATGCAAGTTTGCGTTGTTTGATGGGTGATGAAACCGGAGATGTTTAACCGAGTCCTAAATGATAATAAGGACTTAATATCACTAATATATGATAATAGGTATATTTATAGATTTTTATGTCTTAAATCACCCAACATTACAAGTTTATAAATAAGATTTGCTTAAAACGTCAAGTTTATATATATATAATTTTCCAGCTTTTTCGGAGGTTTTTCGGCCTACTTTGAGGCTGTTTTTAACCAAGCTCCAAAATGTTTTAGACTTTGGTATTCTAGGACCTTAAACTACTATATACAAAGGATTTTTAGAATCAAGAATGACCATTTTTCGAGTTGTTTAGGTTGGTGAAAAAGCTCGTTAAAAACGCCATGTTGGCCATTTTTGAGCTGTCAAACTTTCGTTTTCCCAAATGATTTCTGGAGGTCTTAAACTCCAAAATAAAGTATGAAAAATTACAGATCTATAGTTAAGACATAGATCTAACTTTTGAGACAAGAATCAACTCATTTCGTTGAGTTATGAATTAGTTATGATTTTTCAAAGTCGATATAAGTTTTCTGCCGAAAATCTGTAGTTTATAAACTTACAACAACTTATGATTCTTGTTGTTTATTCAAAGACTACTTGTATAAAAGCCATAATAGTTATAAAAACACATATATATCACATGTTTTCATAATATTAACACTTTTATAATGTGTTTACATATTCATAAACATATTTAAAGAAATAACTTAAAATAAGAACTAGAAACTTATAAACTTGAGTTTTTATGAAACTTGTGGTTGTAGGTGATTATATATATTATGCAAGACTTATATAAACATAAATATAAGATGATATAAGCTAGTATTTACTTACTTTGGGGTATTTGAAAGATGAATCCAAGTAGAAGTTGAAACTCTTGGAAGATTTCACCCAAAAACACTTGAAAATTACAAGAATATGAAAGTTGCACAATTTTGGCTTTGGCTTGAGGCCTTGGCCGGTTTTGAAGAGAGAAATGAGAGAGTGATTTTGCTTTGCAAGGTGTGAGAAATGAGGTGAAGTGGTGGTTCTATTTATAGAGGAGAAAAAGGTGGTGAAATGATGAAAGGAGTTGTAAAATCTTGGATGAAAGGAAAGAGGAGGATTTGATGTAGAAATGCTGAGTAAAAAATTATTTCATAGGTCCTTTGTGGTCCTTTACTTGGCCGGCCTATATAGTGTATTTGTGGTGTATTTTTCTTTTTTTTTGTATAAAAGTATTTAGAAATGTATTCTTGTATTTCCCTTTTTTTGTAAATTCATAAATACTTTTGGATGCATTGTTTTAATTAATTGTTTTAGTCTTGCATAATTAAGGTTAAGTAATTGTATTAGTGTATGATTAGTGTCACTAATCATGATTTAATTATGTACTTAGTTGAATTAATCCCTCATATCGTAAATTGATCGGATTAATTGATTTCCCGATTCATCGCACCGATGAATTTGATTCTAATTGAGTTGAATTTTCTAATAAGCCTTGTTAATCACTTGATTAATTTCTAATGACCATTGATTAGGCTATAACTGACTATTAAATGTAGATTAGGGTTTTGTTGCTAACCTGGTTTAGGGCCGGATGTTACACTGTCTTTTTACATACTTGGGTCACCTCCTTCATCATCACTATCTCTGTGAACTCCCCTCAACACATCGCCTCGGCAACTGCTCTCCCCCTGAGCTTGTAGATCTTTCATTATTTGCTCGACCAGGGTCTAAAGTGTCATAATTTGAGATTGCAGGGCTGACACTTGTGTTTGAAGCTGAGCATTCTGCTGCTCTAACCTGGAATTGTGTTGCTGGAGCTCTTTTACAGCTTGCGAGAGCTGAAATATTTTGACAGTTTGGAAGTCTACCTTGCCTTTCAATTCTGAGAATTGTTGATTTTCAGTAAAAGGAGTAGGTGTTGATGGAGTAGTGGTTGAAGTGGTTGGAGCGGTGGATGTGGTTGTTGGAACGGTAGCTGAAGTAGATGGAGCTCTTTGAATTATGCGTTGGCGCTTTGATCTCTGTTGAGAGGCAATCGCTTCTTCTTCTTCCAATATAAAGTATGCATCTCCTTCATCTTCATCTCGGAGTGCCGGACGAAACATTTTTCTTTTGCTCACAACTACTGTAACATCCTCGGATTTAAATTTTGTATTTGAAGTTATTAAGTTTAAATTTGTAATTTAAGTTGAATTATGAAAGTTAGTATGGAATTTGAATTAATTATAAAGTTTATTGTATTATTTGGAAATTTAGAAATTTCAATTTATTTAAGTGAAAACAATTATTTAAGTATTAAGGATAATAAATGAAAGATAGAAATCTTTTATTTTATAAATCAGTATTTAATGGGATCTGATGAGTTGAGGGACTAAAGGTGTTAAAATAGGGAATTTTGAAATAAAAGACCAAAGGTCTTTCATTTTCAACCAACACTCCCTCTCTCTAGAACTCATCTCTCGGCTCTCTCTCTCTCTAAAATTCGAAGATCATCAAAAAACTTGGATTTTGAAGCTGAAAATCTGGAACAAGATTTCTAGGAAGGAATTATAACATCTGCAATCATCGAATTAAGGTAAATATCTCTTTAAATATCGAAATTTGAAGGTTTTTGGTTCGGTTCTTATAAAATCCGAATTCATAGAATTGGGGTTTAAATGTTGATGCATGTATGATATTGTTATGAAATCATTAAAATCGAGTGTTAGAGTTGATATATATTGAGTTTCAGCTTCTGAATCAACCTCTAAGTACGATTTTTAGAGATTTGTGTGTGTTTTAGTGTGTGTGTTCGTTGGATGATGAAAAGGGTCAAAAGAGATTGAATTTAGTATGAAAGTGTTAGATTAATTATTTCGATCCTACGAGTTATTTTGTAATATTTATTAACATTGTAATGTGTCTTGTATTTATTTCTATGTAATTTCTTTCTTATGTAATAGTGTAGGGGCCATTGTTGCCAAGTCTTGTAAGTTAATTAAATGAGCCTATAAAGGCTCCTAGGGTTGCTTTTTGACAATATACGGTTGACCTACATTTGAATCTTCTCTTGGAGCCGCCACTGTTCTTCCATATTCACCAACATTCATATTGTCTTCTTTCTTATTAAAAACACATTTATTGAGCTTGTTTCTTCATGTGTTTGATGAGAAAAACGTCAAGGTGCTGAATATATACGGGATTTCATATTAACAATTGGTATCAGAGCTCAGAGGGGTGGATTTCAACTGATTATTTACGGAATCTGCTGGGTTGTGCATGTTCTTCGAAGTTCTTCAATATTCAACCGGTTAGATCTTCATTTTCCATGGTTTTTCGAGTTTCTTCTGTTATAATGGTTCTATAAACATCACATTATCATTATATACTGATTTTAAACTCATTTACTTCCATATCTTTGTTAAAATCATCAAGAATCGACCATTTTGAAGCTTGAAAATATGGGTTTTTTAAGTGGGTTTTTCATGTGTTCATGCTAGTTTTAAGTGTTTTCTAGGTTGTTTTAAACTACCAAAAGTGTTTAAAATAGTTTATAAATCATTTAGAACTGTTTTTTTTTTGGCATTAAAACTGATAAAAATCGATTTTTGTCTATTCTGCCTTAGAAAATCGTAAAAACCTGCTGTATTTCGGATTATATACTGTAGCATTTCGGACCATATAGGTACCAAATTCGGACCCCACAACCATCCTAATTCGGACCACACTTAGGTGTATTTCGGACACCCACTAAGCCAATTTCGGACCTTAATTCGGTCCTATCCGAACTTCGGACCATCCGAAGTTCAGGAAAGGCTTTCCATTTTTTACTTATTGGGACTTGTTCTACAAAATTTTTTTTCGGATCACCCCATTACGGACAATCCGAATTCGGCCTTCGTCCCTATTTCGGATATTCATATTTCGGCCATCATCACTGTTCATTCGAATTCGGTTCATCCGAATTCGGTCCTTAGGTCCATCCGAACTTCGGTCATCCGAATTTTATACCCTAAGTACAACTGTTCATCCGACTTAGGACCCTCATCCGAATTGGGACCTTCATCGGGATTACTATTCATCCGAAATTGGCCCATCCGAAATACAGTCATCCGAAATCTACCCATCCGACTCACTATTCATCCGAAATCACTTCATCCAAATTCAATCCTTCCGAATTCGGTTCCTCCATCCGAATCACTGTTCATCCGAACTCAAGCATCCGAATTCAGAACATTCTGTTTTCAGTCCAACCCATCTGTACTCAGTTTCCACCTCTAAGATCTCCACATTCTCAATCAGCACCTATACTCATAATGTCTCGTGAAGCTCTTGTACTCGGATCTGAGAACAGACCACCTGTTCTCTATCCTGATGAATACGAACAATGGAAAGCCCGGTTCCTGAAATTCGTCGGAA